>JZKD02S0389498.1:122105-147957 GCA_000966675.3 Picea glauca | reverse complement strand
TGTGGGATATTCATTTTATGAAGAAAATTTGAATTTTTAAAGAAAAGGACGAAATTGAAATCAAGGGCCCAGATTGCCCCATTAAAATTGATCGATGATTGTGGAGTATTGATGTTGCGAAGGTCATATCTCGAGATCTAGGAGTCATATTTGGAAAAAAATTACCTCATTGGAAAGGTAATTCGATGAGGAAGATGATGGAACATTTTTAAAGAGATAAAACTGGCCATAGTTTGGTCAAAAATGGAAATAACAGTCAACAATAGTTTTATGGTGTGTTGATAAATTTGCTTGATATATCGACTTCACGAGCTTATATCTTGAGATCTAGGAATCAAAATTTCACTGATGAGGACTCATTGGAAATACAAGATGATGAAGATCACATATGAAATGATTTACATGGCTTAAAATTTAAATATCTTGGAAGATCACATATGAAATGATAAGCAAGATTTCCATTGCGTAAAGGAAGAATGTTTTTAGGACTTTACCAATGAGTCAAAAATCTTGGAAGTGGTTGAAGACAAGGAGAAATATGAAAATATTTTAAAACATGAAACTTCTCATCCAACCAAAAAAAACAACATACTTGAGAAACAAAGAGTTTATTTTATTAAATCATGGTTCCAAAGCATTGTTGGCCAAGCTGCAATGCAATCATATATCAAGTGTATCCTACTGAATTTTTCCTCAACACATTTTGGACATGCCCCTAAATCTTTGGTAAAAAACCCAACATGTTATTTAAATATTGAGTTCGTTCCAAAAATCAGTTGTATGCATGAATGGCTCTATTGGAAATCTAACTACACCTAAAAGTGTCCCTTTCCTTCAAGTAAGGTATGGTAGGTAGATATTATATGTACATAGTTTGTTTCTTTATTTTATGTTTTGCATATTAAGGCAGTTGATAAGTGGAGACAATATTTGAAGACAACTCCATGAAGGAAGAATTGAAAGAATCCATTTCAAAGATGAATCCATAGCCTAATGGAGAAGGCAATTGGTATTTAGATTCTATTGTTCTCAACAACCCACAATGGGTTACTATCCTGTAGTTGGAGCCAGTTGTTGAAAAAAATGGGTCACCTCTATTTTCCCACTCTTCAAATAATCATAAAAATGACATTAGAAGAAGAAAATTTTGAACTTTTATAAGTTCGTTGCATAGCCCTCAGTTTCAACTTCATTACGCATTTTTTGTATTCAAAATCTGAGTTTATATGCTAAAGATATCCAAGTTTTAGTCAAATCGAAAAAAATGCTTCTTCCATGTGGAACAAAGCTAATTTTCTTGGAACTATGACCAATTTTTCGGAACCACATTCAATTCTTGGAACCACGCAATGTCTTGGAACCATGTCCAAGTTTTTGGAAACATGTTCATCTCTTGGAATTTTTATGGAACCATTCATTTATTGGATAATCTCTTGGTATACACCATTCCACACTTATTTTATTTCTATTACTTTCCTCTATTGTTCCACTCTTAATGTTCAACACTTAGAAAATTTTCTATTTCCCCCATTTCGCCCCCATACTTACTCTCACCCTCTTCCCATATTTAGTTTATTTTTCAAAATTATCTATACTTTCTTCTCTTCTCTTATTTCCCATAGTTTTATTTTTAATCCCCCCTGTTGGCGCAACGTTGATCAGACCAGGGTCCTTCTTAGGTTATCAACAAAAGGTATCGAGGTAGTCTAGAGCGTTGGCATTTTTATGTCCTATCGAGAGAAGAATTCTCACTCAAAGCACAACCAAGACAAGAAGATAGGGAAGGGTAAGGATAATACTTAGGTAGATCTCCAAAATATTCAACATTCAACATAATCTTGCTCAAGATGAACTAACAAGTAACAGATCTGAACCCATTCATAACTAATAGTGAAGACAACAGAGTTGCAACGACATTTGCAAACAAGCTATAACATATTGATCTTATCATACATGAAGAAGTAAAGTAGAATGAAAATTCATAGACATAGACAAAGAATTACACATAATATTTCAAAATTTTAGGTCCTTCCATATATTATCATCAAAGGGGGTTTCTCAGGTACAATTCAAAAAATATGAGTCATTACTGTGTTACAATATTTTCTAGCTCTGAACTGATTCTTCAGATCTCTATCTACCCTTTTCCCAATATGGATATTAATTACAAGAACATAACCTAAATGGAGTGAATGATAATCGTGTCAACCCTTTACAATCATATATATAAGATAATTGGGATTTCCTGGTTTGAGACTTCACATGCTTTCTTGTTCTTGTTCTGTTGTAACTTATTTCTCCTTGCTGGTGTTGCAATGTCCTTCTTTCCAACCACTTTCTGTTTCCTCCCTTGCTCTACTGTCCAACTCCTTTGTGGCCCATGCAACTTGTGTTTGGCCAAAATTGGGACTGTAGTCTTCCTTGCACAAATTCTAATAAACAAAACGAAGGGTCCAACAGGCTCCAACCACAATACTTGACTCATCCTCGATTCAAGTCCTCGGTTCTTCCGTGATCTCTAGATTGGAATGTTACTTTCCTCTGCCTTCTGTCTCTTCTTTGCTTCCATCTTCTGCTTGCACTCTTTCCTTTTCCGCCTCTTAAAACGAAGGGCCCAACTCTGGGACCAATTCTAGGGCTCTCTTCCTTACTCCTTGAAAATTGATGATTTTATCCGGCCACTTCCTAGCAAGGAGTGAAGCTTTAACCATGAACTGCTGAGTCGTGTCTATAATGCATCCCTTAGGCTTGGACACAACCAGGGATTTCCACTCTGAATCAGCTGTAGCATCTACCTGATGCATATGCATGTAGGCTGTCTGAACGACAAGTCGAAACTCCCGTAGCTCTTTCTTAGCTACTGACTGCATTTCAAATATAGCATTCAACTCATTGTCTACATGTTGGATCTGATTGAATTTTTCCTGCTGCTCCAATGGATCCATGGTGAAACAAATTCCTCGTTAAGCGACTAGATCTTCATGTGTACATCCTCTAGAGTCTGGTTGCACCTTGCAATGGTACCCATCCAATTGCCAACTTCCCAAAAGATCCTTGTGCATTCTATTTTTCATTTTTGCAAGGATACTCTTGCGTTATTTACTTCAAGCACTACTTTTCCATTTGCTCTTGAAGCTTCTTGGGTTGTTGTTCTGCTTCACGTTGAGTCTCCCACAACTGTGCTTCAAGGTTCTCTATGTGAATGGCCAGCTTTGACCATGATCCTTGGAGTAGCTCAATCTACTACTCAGGCTCACCTGCTGCATTGGACTCTGGAAGTTGTGGTGTTGTCCTTCGGATCACTGGCCAGGCTTCTGCAAGCTTTTCCTGGACCCTTTCTAGTTTTTTCTCTGCCTGGCTCCTTACATACTCTTCTTGTATCCGATGTGATTTCTCATGGAGTGCTTGCTCTTTGCAAAATTCTGCTTCCCTTTTGGACTGCTAGAGCCTCTGCTCCAGTTGATCAGTTGAGGCTCTGATCATCCCTACTAGCTGTGCCGACGACCACTGAGCAAGGTCAACAGAAGAAGTAGTGGCCTCCCTGGGTACCTGGACCTGCAGTGGGAGTCCACTGGCCATTGAGTGTTCTGAAGGTGTCTCCACCTCTTCCTCCCTTGTAGATGGACCTTGTGGTTGTTGCACAAGTCTCATCCTCAATGCCGATGGAAGGAATGGTATAACTTCTATTTTTTTCTAGGAAGAGCTGCATCATCTCTGCGCACTGATGTGGGTTCTGGAGTACTAGCTCCATTTTCTCTTGCAATGACGTTGCACTCTGTCTTGATGTAGCTTCAGGTTCTTTCTGAACCTCTAGTACTTCTACCTCTTTCTGGACCTCGACTTCTGGGGTTCCTCTCCTTTGAATGGTACTCTTAACATTGATTGTTGAGAGGGGATGCTGCTTGCTTGGGGCTTGCAATATAGGCACTTTTTGCATCTCCTTAGAGGGATGGGTGTCTTTCATTGGTATAAATGGAATAATTTGTTGGCTCAGGACTTCAGGGTTTGGACCAGTGAGTTCTGGTCTATGCCCGGGTAGCTTAGGGGGGTCCAACTGCATGGGCTATGGTTAAGTGGTTTTGGGTTAGTGGGTTATTTCTCGAGGTGGAAACTAGGGTTGTGGGGGTGATGGGGGTTGTTCAGTGATGATGGTGGTGGATGGAGTGATATTAGGTTCAGGGTCATCTTGGATGTCAATGATCATTTGGGCCACTCGAGTCATTGCTCGAGTATGAGGGATGGATGATGATATAGGCTGAGGGTTCAGGATCTTCACGGGGGAGAGCCCTATCTTGGGTTTCTTAGCCAATGAGTCTCTAATGAAAGCATCGTTTAGGATGTCATTGAAATATTTACCTATCAACATAGCTTTCTCTGGAAGCTGTGAGAACATGGGAAATTTCCTCTTCTTACTTTCCAATGACTGCGTCTCTTCCTCCTCCTCCTCTGAGTCTGTATGCATTGGAGCATATTTTTTCTAATCTGGGCCCGAGCTTGGTCCTACCCCTACTTCCTATCCCTTTTTCTTCAAAATCTCCAGGGGTAAAAGATAGTGCATCCTCGACTTGCATAGGTTGCACTTCACTCCTGGCCATGACATAACCTCCTTGTCAAAGGCCTCTTCATCCAGGTAGAAGGACAACATCTGAGAGTGGAAGTCTTCTAACTTGGCATGCCTTGGATAGACAAAGGTGTGTTGGCGGTTCATGCTAAACACGATGTTTTGCGTGTTCAGATTGAGCAATTCCTTAGGTATGCACAACCTATGAGTTGCATCAAGCAACCGGTTATACCATTTTAAGAACACTGCATTGTTGAATGCTCTGTTCTCTGAGTCCAACCTTGAGTGAGAAGGATCAAACATATTTGTTAGTTGGCCTTTATCAGTTGGTGAGAGTAGTCTTCCTGAAGGTGGCATCCACTTCATCAGAGTGAATGAAACTAGCAGGTATCCATAGGTGAAGGTGCCGCCCTTCTCCTGAGCTTCCTCGCATGCTACTAGGAGTTCTTATAGAAAGTATCTACACCAGTTGAATACTGCTCCATTGGCACAAAAATCCACTACCGACAAGGCATCAAACCTGCACTCGCTCTTTTACTAAGATTGAATTACATTGCTAGAAATCACATAGCAAGCTATTATGACTATCACGGGTAGAATGGGGTCAATCTTGGCTGTGCACCCCCCTCTTTCAGTATGAAATATTTCATACATACCTATTCTATTAGGTCAAGGTCGAGGAGTTTCACCTGCTCAACCTTTCCCTTGATATCGCCCACGATATCAACTCGGGGATCACATGGCTTATCCGACACTACATCTTTGGAAACTGAACTCTTGCTTCCTGTAGCTCTCGGCATAGTGACTCTGGGTTGTCAACATACTTCGACAGGATAACTGGGATTCGAGATCATGACTGAGGGTTGAGGGATTTCCCATGCATGACTAAAATTTAGAAATCGCAAGGCACAGAGTTTTCTCTAGGAAACAATACGTCTTACATCGAGTTCACACAACCTTATACTCGGGATTAGCTGGCAGGTTCTGTAATAACTGCTAAGGCCACTCATTATTAATCCTATAGATGCAACCAGAAGTTGAGTTGTCCAACGAGATTGTTAACGGTGTAAATCTATCGGGTGATTATGGTATTTACTGAACTAGCTGGTCAGGGACGTGGCCGACTTCAGTCCTTACCGTTTGAACGGATGAGAATCCTAGCACGAATACTGATGGAATATTACACCGAGTTCTCTGGGATACAATACGTCTTACACTGAGTTCACACAACCTTATACTCGAGATTAGCTGGCAAGTTTTGTAATAACTGCTAAGGCCACTCATAATTAATCCTATAGATGCAACCATAAGTTGAGTTGTCTGACGGGATTGTTAACGGGGTAAATCTATCGGGTGATTATGGTATTTACTGAACCAGTTGGTCAAGGATGTGGCCAACTTCAGTCCTTACCATTTGAACGGATGAGAATCCTAGCATGAATACTAATGGCATCTTCATGTATCATGGCTTTATGGTTTAACAAAGTTTGGATGAATTACTATAGCAATCATAAAGGCTATGACTGGATTAGGTGTGTGTGGCACATGGACTAGGATTGCGTCCAGATTCGCTCTCCCTCCGACCACAAAGGGGTCCCCTTTACATTTAATGACTGTCTTGAATGGACTCATGGATCTTTTGATCCTACACTGCTGAGTAAGAAGTTCTGCACCAAAGTAACACTTAGACAGAAAAATGAAATACATGTCACGACCTAACAATGCACACTCTGAATTTTTTATCTGAATTCAAAGAAATTGAAAAAAATTCAAATCTAACTACTATACATGCTCCTTTGGAATAGAGAAATATTCCTTTATCTCAATTATGAGAAATATAGGGTTTCAGGCGAGCACCATTCACCCATTCTGGCCGAATTATACCATCCAGTTGTGTGAGTCTGATTTCTCCAGAGGGTTGGATCTTCACAACTATAAATGGTCCCAACCAATGCATGCACAACTTGCTTGGATGTTTCTAGTATCAAATTTCATAAAGTAGGACCTTATCGCCTTTCACAAATGTTTTAGTCTTAATGCGCCTATCGTGCCAAGCTTTCTTCCTTGCTTTCTCAACTGATTGATGAAAGTCTGCTAAAAACCTGGTCTCATCAAGTTCTTGCAACTCCGTAACCCTCTGCGTGACTGATTCATCCTCTGACATGTGTGTAATCTGTGCAATGTATAGACTCAGGGTAATGAACTCGACAGGTACCACAACCTCTTTCCCACAGACTAGCTAAAATGGAGTATACTTGTGGAGTTTCTTTGTGGTTTTTCTATAAGCCCATAAGACTGTTGGACTTTGTCATCCCAATCTTCCCTCTTTGCACAAAAAACCTTCATTAATCCTCTCTCCAGAATCTTGTTAAACACATCTATTGTGCCATTGGCTTGTGGGTGGTAGGGGATACTTTTATGATGTTGGATTAAGAACTATGTTGTAAGATTTTCTATTGTACCACTNTGTGGGATATTCATTTTATGAAGAAAATTTGAATTTTTAAAGAAAAGGACGAAATTGAAATCAAGGGCCCAGATTGCCCCATTAAAATTGATCGATGATTGTGGAGTATTGATGTTGCGAAGGTCATATCTCGAGATCTAGGAGTCATATTTGGAAAAAAATTACCTCATTGGAAAGGTAATTCGATGAGGAAGATGATGGAACATTTTTAAAGAGATAAAACTGGCCATAGTTTGGTCAAAAATGGAAATAACAGTCAACAATAGTTTTATGGTGTGTTGATAAATTTGCTTGATATATCGACTTCACGAGCTTATATCTTGAGATCTAGGAATCAAAATTTCACTGATGAGGACTCATTGGAAATACAAGATGATGAAGATCACATATGAAATGATTTACATGGCTTAAAATTTAAATATCTTGGAAGATCACATATGAAATGATAAGCAAGATTTCCATTGCGTAAAGGAAGAATGTTTTTAGGACTTTACCAATGAGTCAAAAATCTTGGAAGTGGTTGAAGACAAGGAGAAATATGAAAATATTTTAAAACATGAAACTTCTCATCCAACCAAAAAAAACAACATACTTGAGAAACAAAGAGTTTATTTTATTAAATCATGGTTCCAAAGCATTGTTGGCCAAGCTGCAATGCAATCATATATCAAGTGTATCCTACTGAATTTTTCCTCAACACATTTTGGACATGCCCCTAAATCTTTGGTAAAAAACCCAACATGTTATTTAAATATTGAGTTCGTTCCAAAAATCAGTTGTATGCATGAATGGCTCTATTGGAAATCTAACTACACCTAAAAGTGTCCCTTTCCTTCAAGTAAGGTATGGTAGGTAGATATTATATGTACATAGTTTGTTTCTTTATTTTATGTTTTGCATATTAAGGCAGTTGATAAGTGGAGACAATATTTGAAGACAACTCCATGAAGGAAGAATTGAAAGAATCCATTTCAAAGATGAATCCATAGCCTAATGGAGAAGGCAATTGGTATTTAGATTCTATTGTTCTCAACAACCCACAATGGGTTACTATCCTGTAGTTGAAGCCAGTTGTTGAAAAAAAATGGGTCACCTCTATTTTCCCTCTCTTCAAATAATCATAAAAATGACATTAGAAGAAGAAAATTTTGAACTTTTATAAGTTCGTTGCATAGCCCTCAGTTTCAACTTCATTACGCATTTTTTGGATTCAAAATATGAGTTTATATGCTCAAGATATCCAAGTTTTAGTCAAACCGAAAAAAATTCTTCTTCCATGTGGAACAAAGCTAATTTTCTTGGAACTATGACCAATTTTTCGGAACCACATTCAATTCTTGGAACCACACAATGTCTTGGAACCATGTCCAAGTTTTTGGAAACATGTTCATCTCTTGGAATTGTTATGGAACCATTCATTTGTTGGATAATCTCTTGGTATACACCATTCCACACTTATTTTATTTCTATTACTTTCCTCTATTGTTCCACTCTTAATGTTCAACACTTAGAAAATTTTCTATTTCCCGCATTTCGCCCCCATACTTACTCTCACCCTCTTCCCATATTTAGTTTATTTTTCAAAATTATCTATACTTTCTTCTCTTATCTTATTTCCCATACTTAGTTTTATTTTTAATCCCCCCTATTGGCGCAACGTTGATCAGACCAGGGTCCTTCTCAGGTTATCAACAAAAGGTATCGAGGTAGTCTAGAGCACTGGCATTTTTATGTCCTATCGAGAGAACAATTCTCACTCAAAGCACAACCAAGACAAGAATATAGGGAAGGGTAAGGAGAATACTTAGGTAGATCTCCAAAATATTCAACATTCAACATAATCTTGCTCAAGATGAACTAACAAGTAACAGATTTGAACCCATTCATAACTAATAGTGAAGACAACAGAGTTGCAACGACATTTGCAAACAAACTATAACACATTGATCTTATCATACATGAAGAAGTAAAGTAGAATGACAATTCATAGACATAGACAAAGAATTACACATAATATTTCAAAATTTTAGGTCCTTCCATATATTATCATCAAAGGGGGTTTCTCAGGTACAATTCAAAAAATATGAGTCATTATTGTGTTACAATATTTTCCAGCTCCGAACTCATTCTTCAGATCTCTATCTACCCTTTTCCCAATATGGATATTAATTACAAGAACATAACCTAAATGGAGTGAATGATAATCGTGTCAACCCTTTACAATCATATATATATCATATATATAAGATAATTGGGATTTCCTGGTTTGAGACTTCACATGCTTTCTTGTTCTTGTTCTGTTGTAACTTATTTCTCCTTGCTGGTGTTGTAATGTCCTTCTTTCCAACCGCTTTCTGTTTCCTCCCTTTCTCTACTGTCCAAATCCTTTGTGGCCCGTGCAACTTGTGTTTGACCAAAATTGGGACTGTAGTCTTCCTTGCACAAATTCTAATAAACAAAACGAAGGGTCCAACAGGCTCCAACCACAATACTTGACTCATCCTCAATTCAAGTCCTCGGTTCTTCCGTGATCTCTAGATTGGACTGTTACTTTCCTCTGTCTTCTGTCTCTACTTTGCTTCCATCTTCTGCTTGCACTCTTTCCTTTTCCGCCTCTTAAAACGAAAGGCCCAACTCTGGGACCAATTCTAGGGCTTTCTTCCTTACTCCTTGAAAATTGATGATTTTATCCTGCCACTTCCTAGAAAGGAGCGAAGCTTCAACCACGAACTGCTGAGTTGTGTCTATAATGCATCCCTTATGCTTGGACACAATCAGGGAGTTCCACTCTGAATCAGCTGTAGCATCTACCTGATGCGTCTGCATGTAGGCTGTCCGAACGACAAGTCGAAACTCCCGTAGCTCTTTCTTAGCTACTGACTGCATTTCAAATATAACATTCAACTCATTGTCTACATGTTGCATCTGATTGAATTTTTCCTGCTGCTCCAATGGATCCATGGTGAAACAAATTCCTCGTTAAGCGACTAGATCTTCGTGTGTACATCCTCTAGAGTCTGGTTGCACCTTGCAATGGTACCCATCCAATCGCCAACTTCCCAAAATATCCTCGTGCATTCTATTTTTCATTTTTGCAAGGATACTCTTGCGTTATTTACTTCAAGCACTACTTTTTCCATTTGCTCTTGAAGCTTCTTGGGTTGTTGTTCTGCTTCACGTTGAGTCTCCCACAACTGTGCTTCAAGGTTCTCTATACGAATGGCTAGCTCTGACCATGATCCTTGGAGTATCTCAATCTACTTCTCAGTCTCACCTACTGCATTGGACTCTGGCAGTTGTGGTGTTGTCCTTTGGATCACTGGCCATGCTTTTGCAAGCTTTTCCTGGACCCTTTCTAGTTTTTTCTCTGCCTGGCTCTTTACATACTCTTCCTATGTCCGATGTGATTTCTCATGGAGTGCTTTCTCTTTGCAAAATTCTGCTTCCCTTTTGGACTACTGGAGCCTCTGCTCCAGTTGATCAGTTGAGGCTATGATCATCCCTACTAGCTGTGCCGACGACCACTGAGCAAGGTCAACAGAAGAAGTAGTGGCCTCCCTGGGTACTCGAATCTATAGTGGGAGTTCACTGGCCGTTGAGTGTTCCGAAGGTGTCTCCACCTCTTCCTCCCCTATAGATGGACCTTGTGGTTGTTTCAAAAGTCTCATCCTCAATGCCGATGGAAGGAATGGTAGAACTTCTATTTTTTCCAGGAAGAGTTGCATCATCTCTATGCACTGATGTGGGTTCTGGAGTACTAGCTCCATTTTCTCTTGCAATGACATTGCACTCTGTCCTGATGTAGCTTCAGGTTCCTTCTGAACCTCTAGTACTTCTGCCTCTTTCTGGACCTCGACTTCTGGGGTTCCTCTCCTTTGAATGGTACTCTTAACATTGATTGTTGAGAGGGGATGCTGCTTTCTTGGGGCTTGCAATATAGGCACTATTTGCATCTCCTTAGAGGGATAGGTGTCTTGCATTGGTATAAATGGAATAATTTGTTGGCTTGGGACTTCAGGGTTTGGACCAGTGAGTTCTGGTCTATGCCCGGGTAGCTTAGGGGGGTCCAACTGCATGGGCTATGGTTAAGTGGTTTTGGGTTGGTGGGTTATTTCTCGAGGTGGAAACTAGGGTTGTGGGGGTGATGGGGGTTGTTCAGTGATGATGGTGGTGGATGGATTGGTATTAGGTTTAGGGTCATCTTGGATGTTAATGATCATTTGGGCTGCTCGAGTCATTGCTCAAGTATGAGGGATGGATGATGATATAGGCTGAGGGTTCAGGATCTTCATGGGGGAGAGCCCTATCTTGGGTTTCTTAGCCAATGAGTCTCTAATGAAAGCATCATTTAGGATGTCATTGAAATATTTATTTGTCAACATAGCTTTCTCTGGAAACTATGAGAACATGGGAAATTTCCTCTTCTTACTTTCCAACGACTGCATCTCTTCCTCCTCCTCCTCTGAGTCTGTATGCATTGGAGCATATTTTTTCTAATATGGGCCCGAGCTTGGTCCTACCCCCACTTCCTATCCCCTTTTCTTCAAAATCTCCAAGGGTAAAAGACAGTGCATCCTCGACTTGCATAGGTTGCGCTTCACTCCTGGCCATGACATAACCTCCTTGTCAAAGGCCTCTTCATCCAGGTAGAAGGACAACATCCGGGAGTGGAAGTATTCTAACTTGGCATGCCTTGGATAGACAAAGGTGTGTTGGCGGTTCATGCTGAACTCGATGTTCTGCGTGTTCAGGTTGAGCAATTCCTTAGGTATGCACAACCTATGAGTTGCATCAAGAAATCGGTTATACCATTTTAAGAACACTGCGTTGTTGAATGCTCTGTTCTCTGAGTTTGACCTTGAGTGAGAAGGATCAAACATCTTTGTTAGTTGGCCTTTATCAGTTGGTGAGAGAAGTCTTCCTGAAGGTGGCGTCCACTTCAGCAGAGTGAATGAAACTAGCAGGTATCCATAGGTGAAGGTGCCACCCTTCTCCCAAGCTTCCTCGCATGCTACCATGAGTTCTTATAGAAAATATCTACAGCAGTTGAATACTACTCCATTGGCACAAAAATCTACTACCGACAAGGCATCAAACCTGCACTCGCTCTTGTACTAATATTGAATTGCCTTGCTAGAAATCACATAGCAAGCTATTATGACTATCACAGGTAGAATGGGGTCAATCTTGGCTGTGCACCCCCCTCTTTGAGTATGAAATATTTCATACGGACCTGTTCTATTAGGTCGAGGTCAAGGAGTTTCACCTGCTCAACCTTTCCCTTGATATCGCCCATGATATCAACTCGGGGATCACATGGCTCATCCGACACTACATCTTTGGAAACTGAACTCTTGCTTCCTGTAGCTCTCGGCATAGTGACTCTGGGTTGTCAACATACTTCGACAGGATAACTGGGATTCGAGATCATGAATGAGGGTTGAGGGATTTCCCATGCATGACTAAATTAGAAATCTCAAGGCACAAAGTTTTCTCTAGGAAATAATATGTCTTACATCGAGTTCACACAACCTTATACTCGGGATTAGCTGGCAGGTTCTGTAATAACTGCTAAGGCCACTCATTATTAATCCTATAGATGCAACCGAAAGTTGAGTTGTCCAACGGGACTGTTAACAATGTAAATCTATCGGGTGATTATGGTATTTACTGAACCAGCTGGTCAGGGACGTGGTCGACTTCAGTCCTTACCGTTTGAACGGATGAGAATCCTAGCACGAATACTGATGGAATATTACATCGAGTTCTCTGGGATACAATACGTCTTACATCGAGTTCACACAACCTTATACTCGAGATTAGCTGGCAAGTTTTGTAATAACTGCTAAGGCCACTCATCATTAATCCTATAGATGCAACCATAAGTTGAGTTGTCTGACGGGATTGTTAACGAGGTAAATCTATCGGGTGATTATGGTATTTACTGAACCAGTTGGTCAGGGACGTGGCTGACTTCAGTCCTTACCATTTGAATGGATGAGAATCCTAGCACGAATATTGATGGCATCTTCACGTATCATGGCTTTATGGTTTAACAAAGTTTGGATGAATTACTATAGCAATCATAAAGGCTATGACTGGATTAGGTGTGTGTGTGGCACATGGACTAGGATTGTGTCCGGATTCGCTCTCCCTCTGACCACAAAGGGGTCCCCATCAAATTTAATGACTGTCTTGAATGGACTCGTGGCTCTTTTGATCCTACATTGCTGAGTAAGAAGTTCTGCACCAAAGCAACACTTAGACAGAAAAATGAAATACATGTCACGACCTAACAATGCACACTCTGAATTTTTTAACTGAATTCAAAGAAATTGAAAAAAATTCAAATCTAACTACTATACATGCTCCTTTGGAATAGAGAAATATTCCTTTATCTCAATTATGAGAAATATAGGGTTTCAGGCGAGCACCATTCACCCATTCTGGCCGAATTATACCATCCAGTTGTGTGAGTCTGATTTCTCCAGAGGGTTGGATCTTCACAACTATAAATGGTCCCAACCAATGCATGCACAACTTGCTTGGATGTTTCTAGTATCAAATTTCATAAAGTAGGACCTTATCGCCTTTCACAAATGTTTTAGTCTTAATGCGCCTATCGTGCCAAGCTTTCTTCCTTGCTTTCTCAACTGATTGATGAAAGTCTGCTAAAAACCTGGTCTCATCAAGTTCTTGCAACTCCGTAACCCTCTGCGTGACTGATTCATCCTCTGACATGTGTGTAATCTGTGCAATGTATAGACTCAGGGTAATGAACTCGACAGGTACCACAACCTCTTTCCCACAGACTAGCTAAAATGGAGTATACTTGTGGAGTTTCTTTGTGGTTTTTCTATAAGCCCATAAGACTGTTGGACTTTGTCATCCCAATCTTCCCTCTTTGCACAAAAAACCTTCATTAATCCTCTCTCCAGAATCTTGTTAAACACATCTATTGTGCCATTGGCTTGTGGGTGGTAGGGGATACTTTTATGATGTTGGATTAAGAACTATGTTGTAAGATTTTCTATTGTACCACTGATAAAATGACCACCTTGATCACTGGTCAGACTCCCAGGACATCCAAACCGAGTGATAATGCTTTCAAAAATAAACCTGGCAGTAGTATCGGTCAAGCGATCGTGAACAATTGCTGCCTCAACCCATCATGTAAGGTAATCAGATGCAGTAATAATATACCTGACCTTTGAGTGCTTAGCTGGGGGGTTGATTGGTCCAATAAAGTCAACCACCCACTTCTCAAATGTTTGCAGAGCTCGAATTGGATAAAGAGTAAATTTATCTCGTCGTGATGGCTTGCCTACTCTCTGATAGACGTCGCAAGTTCTAACATATTCCTTTGCATCCTTGAAGAGTGTGGCCCACCATAATCCATCTTGGAGGACTTTATGCACAGTGGCCTTTCCTCCCACATGGCCTCCTGCAGCTCTGCTATGGAATTCCCACAATATGTCTTGTCTTTCATGGCGTAAAACAAACCTCCTGAGGATACTATCCAGGCCCAACTTATACAATTTCCCCATGATCAATTGATAGTTCACTGCTCGAACCACCATATAGTGTTTCTGAGTTGCGGAGTACATTTCTGGGCAGGCCTCTGTACTTAGGAAAATTGCTATGTCTTCCAGGTATTTTGATACGACCTGAAATCGAGATAGGTCTACATCTAAGAGATGATCATCGATTGCTCCACCACTTTCTCCTGACTCTAATATGGATAGGTGATCAGGGCCCACGTTGCATCTTCCCGATTTGATGATCGCCTCAAATGAAAATTCCCGAAACAGTAACAACCATCAACAAATTCTTCCTTCCAAGACATGCTTGTTAACTAGATATTTTAAGGCAGAATGATCAGTAAAAAATTTATAACAAGAGCCTAACAAGTAATGTCTAAACTTATTTAGAGCATAAATCATAGCTAAACCTTCCCTTTCTGTGGTTGTATAGTTGCGCTCAACTTATGATAGCTTCCTGCTAGAAAATTAGATGGGATGATCCATGGTTCCATCCCCTGTTTGCGCTAAGATGGATCCTAGGGAAATACCTAATGCATCCACGTGCACATGAAATTTGTTTTCCCAGTTCAGAAATATCAAAATAGGTGTTGTGATGAGCTTTTCCTTCAGGATATCGAACACTTTATCACACTCTGGTGTCCACTGGAACACTTCCGACTTATTTAGTAGATTTTCTATGGGTATAGTAATATTCGTATACCTTTTGATAAACCTGTGATAGTACCCTGTGTGTCCCAGCGTGGAGCGCAATTGTTTAGCACTCATAGGTGGTGGGTTGTTCACAATGACCGCAACTTTGGCTGGGTCTAATAGTACTCCTTCTCGACATACTATGTGGCCTAACAAGTTTCCATGTGGCACACAAAAGATACACTTTCTGAGGTTCAACTATATCTGCAATTCCCTACACCCATCAAACATTAACCCTAGTAGCGCTACATGTTCTTTGAGAAGATTGTATACCGTCCAATCGTCCATATAAACATCTATAAATTTGTGAATAAATTCTTTGAAGGCTGCTATTACAATTCGGGAAAAAACAATAGGGGCATTTTGTAGGCCGAAGGGAATCACATTGTATGCAAAAGACCCCCATTCTGTTATGAATGTGGTCTTCCTTAGCAATTCTCACTTGGTGATACCTCGAAAATCCATCTGTAAATGAGTAAGATTCTTTCCCCGCAACATGTTCTAGCACCTTGTCAGTAAAAGGTGTGGGAAAAGGGTCATGAAAACATGCAAAGTTAAGGCTTCTGTAGTCTACACATACCCTAATGTCCTCTATACCTTTCTTGCTCTGGATAACTATGGGGCTAACCCATTCTGCTTCTTCAACTGGAAAAATAAGTCCATCCTCAAGCATCTTGTCTATTTCCCTCTTAACCTTCTCTTTCACCCTGGGGTTAAGATGATATGGTCTATGCCTTATAGGATTTCATCCTAGTTTTAGTTCAATTTTAACCTCCCCCATAGCTCCTTTAATCCCTTTTAGCTATGAGAATGTCTTTGGGAATAAGTCCTCATACTCCCGCAATAGGCTATGTATTTCTTGGCTAGTTTTCTTATCCCAGTAATCTCCTACCGTAGCTATATTGGGTTGCTCTGTAGTTCCTATGTTGACTTTTTACAACTTCAATGGATGATTATAAGAACTATCAGTCTGGCTGGGTATGGTGTTTTGGATTTCTCTCTTTCCTTCTGTTTCCTTAATGGCTAAGTTTCTTAGTTCTTCTAAATCATCCAGGTTTTCCAAATCCTTCTCAATCTTATAACATTCTATAGGTGTCTTGTTCGTGTCTAGGCGAAGGTTAGACTAAAGCACTTGACTAATCTTTGTACATACCACTGGGTATGATTTCCCCTCACCATCATCGGTAAAAAGGATTTTTTTAATTCTTTGCAGGACTATCTTAAGCTCAAGGTACTTGTAAATGAGAAGTCCTTGCAAAATTGGTCTGCTAATGTTTTCTAGTTGTTGGTCTGCCTTCTGGTCTCTTCATGGATGTACCAAGCTTTCAGAATCAAACCTAGAGAATGGGGAAATACTTGAACCCACAAGTGATATGGTATTTCTGCAACTTGCCACTGTCTCACGCATCGTTCAATATGTGTTTTAGGATCAGACTGTCCATTGAACATTTGCGCAACTTGGAAATCCATCTGCATCTCTGATTTCAACTGCTCCTTATCTTGAAATCTATATCGGATAGCTTTCTTCACATCCTCCTAGTTCTTAATCAAGGCTTTGTGACTATCTCACCATCTAGAAAGGGTGTCCTGGAGGGCTAAGTCCATAACTAAAATCCTTTGATACTCCGCTATATTTTATTCCATGCTAACTAGAAAACTGTCAAGTTATGAGGTACCATCGTATATCGGATGTTCTCTAACCTCAGTTCCAACCAATCTAGATGCTATGATAGTTGCACATGTCCTTGAAAATATTTCATATGAACCTCACTGCCAAATGTCAAATGCTAGTTTTGAATCTTCCTCTATTGATTGTATGCTCCTCAAAGTCATCGATCCATCAACAATAGGATTTATGTAGTCTTCTCTCATTCCTGTTGTTACAACATATAATTGATCCAAATATTCTCCTTCCATATTATTGTCCATTGGCTCTGTATATCGAGAGCCTACATACAGATCCAAGGGTTGAACTAATTTGATTCCGTCTGCTTGGAATGTCATAGTATCCCTCTTCAGGTCAATGACAACATAATTATCATAGGCCCAATCAATACCAAGTAGTGCAGGATAAGGGTCCTTATCCCCCATGATTTCGATCACCTCAAAATCAACTACAATCTTCACTCCCACAACATCTATGTCCACATTCTCTAGTCTTCCTATTGGAAAAATACAATACTGATTGGCCATTCTAAACCGGATTGGGGAATATGTCAACTGGGGTTTTCCTAAAGCTTCCCAAGTCTTTTTAGGCAGTATGTTAACATTAGATCCTATATCTAACATAACATCTTCAATATCAAACTTGTCTAGCTGGGATACTAATCTAAACTCTTTCCCAGACAATATTTTCCTTCTTTGCACTCTTTGAGTATTCTTCTCAGGAAGATTAGTCCTTATTCTAGTTTCTGGAGATTCTTCAGTTCCTAGGACTAGGTAAAGGGCATTGTGCAACTTTTCTGTAAGCTAGTCATTCCCAAGGATACCAGAAAATAACTGAAACCAAAGGTCAACTACATTTTGTGACTACTCAGGCTGTCTTATTGGGATTATGGGGTTTTGGGGTGTAGGGGGTGAAGTAGGAAACTACACAATCTTAGGATAAATGATAGGTTGAGGGGGTTTTCTTCCATCTCAGGGCGAGGAATACTCTAGAATACTTCTATTTCATTTTTAAAGAATAGCTTCTGTTTCAGAGGGTCATACCTGTCGTCCTTAGGTGCTTCTTTCTGGATCTTAGGCATATTCTTAGCATCTATGTCAGTCTTTTCTCCTCCTCGAGTAACGATATTAATGTTGGGTAGATGTCCTTTGATGACCCTCTTTATCTCTGGGCTTATAATATTAGCTCCTCATTGACATATCAGATCTTCCCATTTCGCAATTAGATCTGGGTAGTCTTCAATTGCATGCTCATTGGTTATTTAATGAGAGAACCATGGCCGCCTCATATGAGGACAATCCGTAGCCATGTGAGCTTTCTCATCAAAATTGTATCATCTACTTGGTCCTCTTCCCCTGATTCTTTCTCCTCTGAAGTCTCCTCGACCTCTTACCGGTCCTTGAGGGGTTTCATTCACCCTGAATGATGTTTGATCTAGTCTCTCAGCGAGTGCATCCAGTGCTCTACACTGATTTGTAACATGCATGGTAGATGTGAAAAAATCACAATGTACANCTGAATTCAAAGAAATTGAAAAAAATTCAAATCTAACTACTATACATGCTCCTTTGGAATAGAGAAATATTCCTTTATCTCAATTATGAGAAATATAGGGTTTCAGGCGAGCACCATTCACCCATTCTGGCCGAATTATACCATCCAGTTGTGTGAGTCTGATTTCTCCAGAGGGTTGGATCTTCACAACTATAAATGGTCCCAACCAATGCATGCACAACTTGCTTGGATGTTTCTAGTATCAAATTTCATAAAGTAGGACCTTATCGCCTTTCACAAATGTTTTAGTCTTAATGCGCCTATCGTGCCAAGCTTTCTTCCTTGCTTTCTCAACTGATTGATGAAAGTCTGCTAAAAACCTGGTCTCATCAAGTTCTTGCAACTCCGTAACCCTCTGCGTGACTGATTCATCCTCTGACATGTGTGTAATCTGTGCAATGTATAGACTCAGGGTAATGAACTCGACAGGTACCACAACCTCTTTCCCACAGACTAGCTAAAATGGAGTATACTTGTGGAGTTTCTTTGTGGTTTTTCTATAAGCCCATAAGACTGTTGGACTTTGTCATCCCAATCTTCCCTCTTTGCACAAAAAACCTTCATTAATCCTCTCTCCAGAATCTTGTTAAACACATCTATTGTGCCATTGGCTTGTGGGTGGTAGGGGATACTTTTATGATGTTGGATTAAGAACTATGTTGTAAGATTTTCTATTGTACCACTAATAAAATGACCACCTTGATCACTGGTCAGACTTCCAGGACATCCAAACCGAGTGATAATGCTTTCAAAAATAAACCTGGTAGTAGTATCGGTCGAGCGATCATGAACAATTGCTGCCTCAACCCATCATGTAAGGTAATCAGATGCAGTAATAATATACCTGACCTTTGAGTGCTTAGCCGGGGGGTTGATTGGTCCAATAAAGTCAACCACCCACTTCTCAAATGCTTACAGAGCTCAAATTGGATAAAGAGTAAATTTATCTTGTCGTGATGGCTTTCCTACTCTCTGATAGATGTCACAAGTTCTAACATATTCCTTTGCATCCTTGAAGAGTGTGGCCCACCATAATCCATCTTGGAGGACTTTATGCACAGTGGCCTTTCCTCCCACATGGCCTCCTGCAACTCCGCTGTGGCATTCCCACAATATGTCTTGTCTTTCATGGCGTAAAACAAACCTCCTGAGGATACTATCCAGGCCCAACTTATACAATTTCCCAATGATCAATTGATAGTTCACTTCTCGAACCACTATATAGTGTTTCTGAGTTGCGGAGTACATTTCTGGGCAGGCCTCTGTACTTAGGAAAACTGCTATGTCTTCCAGGTATTTTGATACGACCTGAACTCGGGATAGGTCTACATCTAAGAGCTGATCATCGACTGCTCCGCCACTTTCTCCTGACTCTAATATGGACAGGTGATCAGGGCCCACTTTGCATCTTCTCGATTTGATGATCACCTCAAATGAAAATTCCCGAAACAGTAACAACCATCAACAAATTCTTCCTTCCAAGACATGCTTGTTAACTAGATATTTTAAGGCAGAATGATCAGTAAAAAAATTAAAACAAGAGCCTAACAAGTAATGTCTAAACTTATTTAGAGCATAAGTCATAGCTAAACTTTCCCTTTCTGTGGTTGTATAGTTTCGCTCAACTTATGATAACTTCCTGCTAGAAAATTAGATGGGATGATCCATGGTTCTATCCCCTGTTTGCGCTAAGATGGATCCTAGGGAAATACCTAATGCATCCACCTGCACATGAAATTTGTTTTCCCAGTTCAGAAATATCAGAATAGGTGTTGTGATGAGCTTTTCCTTCAGGATATCGAACACTTTATCACACTCTGGTGTCCACTGGAACACTTCCGACTTATTTAGTAGATTTTATATGGGTATAGTGATATTCGTATACCTTCTGATAAACCTGCGATAGTACCCTGTGTGTCCCAGCATGGAGCGCAATTGTTTAGAACTCATAGGTGTTGGGTTGTTCACAATGACCGCAACTTTGGCTGGGTCTATTAGTACTCCTTCTCGACATACTATGTGGCCTAACAAGTTTCCATGTGGCACACAAAAGATACACTTTCTGAGGTTCAACTATATCTACAATTCCCTACACCCATCAAACATTAACCCTAGTAGCGCTACATGTTCTTTGAGAAGATTGTATACTGTCCAATCGTCCATATAAACTTCTATAAATTTGTGAATAAATTCTTTGAAGGCTGCTATTACAATTCGTGAAAAAACAATAGGGGCATTTTGTAGGCCGAAGGGAATCACATTGTATGCAAAAGACCCTCAGTTTGTTATGAATGTGGTCTTCCTTAGCAATTCTCACTTGGTGATACCCCGAAAATCCATCTGTAAATGAGTAAGATTCTTTCCCCGCAACATGTTCTAGCACCTTGTCAGTAAAAGGTGTGGGAAAAGGGTCATGCACACATGCAAAGTTAAGGCTTCTGTAGTCTACACATACCCTAATGTCCTCTGTACCTTTCTTGCTCTGGATAACTATGGGGCTAACCCATTCTGCTTCTTCAAGTGGAAAAATAAGTCCATCCTCAAGCATCTTGTCTATTTCCCTCTTAACCTTCTCTTTCACCCTGGGGTTAAGATGATATGGTCTATGCCTTACAGGATTTCATCCTAGTTTTAGTTCAATTTTAACCTCTCCCATATTTCCTTTAATCCCTTTTAGCTCTGAGAATGTCTTTGGGAATAAGTCCTCATACTCCCGCAATTGGCTATGTATTTCTTGGCTAGTTTTCTTATCCTAGTAATCTCCTACCATAGCTATATTGGGTTGCGCTGTAGTTCCTATGTTGACTTTTTACAACTTCAATGGATGATTATAAGAACTATCAGTCTGGCTGGGTATGGTGTTCTGGATTTCTCTCTTTCCTTCTGTTTCCCTAATGGATAAGTTTCTTAGTTCTTCTAAATCATCCAGGTTTTCCAAATCCTTCTCAATATTATAACATTCTATAGGTGTCTTGTTCGTGTCTAGGCGAAGGTTAGACTGAAGCACTTGACTAATATTTGTACATACCACTGGGTATGATTTCCCCTCACCATCATCAGTAAAAAGGAATTTTTTAATTCTTTGCAGGACTATCTTAAGCTCAGGGTACTTGTAAATGAGAATTCCTTGCAAAATTGGTCTGCTAATGTTTTCCAGTTGTTGGTCTGCCTTCTGGTCTCTTCATGGATGTACCAAGCTTTCAGAATCAAACCTAGAGAATGGGGAAATACTTGAACCCACAAGTGAGATGGTATTTCCGCAACTTGCCATTGTCTCACACATCGTTCAATATGTGTTTTAGGATCAGACTGTCCATTGAACATTTGCGCAACTTGGAAATCCATCTGCATCTCTGATTTCAACTGCTCCTTATCTTGAAATCTATATCGGATAGCTTTCTTCACATCCTCCTAGTTCTTAATCAAGGCTTTGTGACTATCTCACCATCTAGAAAGGGTGTCCTGGAGGGCTAAGTCCATAACTAAAATCCTTTGATACTCCGCTATATTTTATTCCATGCTAACTAGAAAACTGTCAAGTTATGAGGTACCATCGTATATCGGATGTTCTCTAACCTCAGTTCCAACCAATCTAGATGCTATGATAGTTGCACATGTCCTTGAAAATATTTCATATGAACCTCACTGCCAAATGTCAAATGCTAGTTTTGAATCTTCCTCTATTGATTGTATGCTCCTCAAAGTCATCGATCCATCAACAATAGGATTTATGTAGTCTTCTCTCATTCCTGTTGTTACAACATATAATTGATCCAAATATTCTCCTTCCATATTATTGTCCATTGGCTCTGTATATCGAGAGCCTACATACAGATCCAAGGGTTGAACTAATTTGATTCCGTCTGCTTGGAATGTCATAGTATCCCTCTTCAGGTCAATGACAACATAATTATCATAGGCCCAATCAATACCAAGTAGTGCAGGATAAGGGTCCTTATCCCCCATGATTTCGATCACCTCAAAATCAACTACAATCTTCACTCCCACAACATCTATGTCCACATTCTCTAGTCTTCCTATTGGAAAAATACAATACTGATTGGCCATTCTAAACCGGATTGGGGAATATGTCAACTGGGGTTTTCCTAAAGCTTCCCAAGTCTTTTTAGGCAGTATGTTAACATTAGATCCTATATCTAACATAACATCTTCAATATCAAACTTGTCTAGCTGGGATACTAATCTAAACTCTTTCCCAGACAATATTTTCCTTCTTTGCACTCTTTGAGTATTCTTCTCAGGAAGATTAGTCCTTATTCTAGTTTCTGGAGATTCTTCAGTTCCTAGGACTAGGTAAAGGGCATTGTGCAACTTTTCTGTAAGCTAGTCATTCCCAAGGATACCAGAAAATAACTGAAACCAAAGGTCAACTACATTTTGTGACTACTCAGGCTGTCTTATTGGGATTATGGGGTTTTGGGGTGTAGGGGGTGAAGTAGGAAACTACACAATCTTAGGATAAATGATAGGTTGAGGGGGTTTTCTTCCATCTCAGGGCGAGGAATACTCTAGAATACTTCTATTTCATTTTTAAAGAATAGCTTCTGTTTCAGAGGGTCATACCTGTCGTCCTTAGGTGCTTCTTTCTGGATCTTAGGCATATTCTTAGCATCTATGTCAGTCTTTTCTCCTCCTCGAGTAACGATATTAATGTTGGGTAGATGTCCTTTGATGACCCTCTTTATCTCTGGGCTTATAATATTAGCTCCTCATTGACATATCAGATCTTCCCATTTCGCAATTAGATCTGGGTAGTCTTCAATTGCATGCTCATTGGTTATTTAATGAGAGAACCATGGCCGCCTCATATGAGGACAATCCGTAGCCATGTGAGCTTTCTCATCAAAATTGTATCATCTACTTGGTCCTCTTCCCCTGATTCTTTCTCCTCTGAAGTCTCCTCGACCTCTTACCGGTCCTTGAGGGGTTTCATTCACCCTGAATGATGTTTGATCTAGTCTCTCAGCGAGTGCATCCAGTGCTCTACACTGATTTGTAACATGCATGGTAGATGTGAAAAAATCACAATGTACAGTATTCGGTACTATTGAATACTTCTGAATAATGGGGCACTTCCTTGGCCCATGCTCATGAATTCGACAGATCTCTCAATACTCAACTAACAACGATGCTTGATTACCTGGAAAATAATGATACGGGGTTGGGGTATGGAATGGTAAATTCGCAGATACTTGCACAACTCCTCCCATGGGTCCTGGTGAGGGTCCCATCAAATTCTTAGGAGGTCCCATTCCCCTCATCCGTGGACATTCGTTTTCCATACGTTCCTCTGTGTAGCATCCGGTACAACAGACTTGAGGTCGTCCTAGTCTGGGTATCGTCAATTCTTGAATCTTCTCTGTCAGCGTCTATATTTGGCCTTGTAGTTGCACCAAATTTGCATCTGCTGGGGGTCTGGTCACTCTCAGGTTCCCTGAATATCTTGCCATGGCTTCAATATTCATTGATTGTTACAAGGCATCTGTCAAAGTGGCTATCCGTTGTTGTGTTAACGAAATTCATGTCAGAGGTAGAAATCCCTAGATATACCATTCTTTTTTATTATCCTCATGAATTGGATGTGCTAGCCTCCCTATAGCATCTTTAAACTTTTGACTATATTCCCAGGCCAATTCACCTTCCCTCTGCTCAATTTTTCACAACTTAGAAAGAGCTTGTTGTTCAGAATGATGTAGCTTAAACTCAGCTATGAATTTTATTCGTACTTGGCCAAGTGTGAACGCTTATCCTTGTGCTCCTGGAATTCCTGGCTCAATATCCTTCATGTACCATTTGAGAGCACGACCTCTCAAGGTAGTTTGGAACTCAACCAATTTATTTGCATCTAGAGTCCCTCTGGACCTTCAAATTGTTTCACATAGGAACCAATGCTGCTGAACATCCTCGTTTCCCTTACCCTATAATTCTGGGTATCGAGCGATCAAACCTTCTGGATTACCAACCATTGCTGATCTTACTACTCCTATCAATATAAAACCTAATAGTCCTAGTTGCGATCTACCTGGGGATCCCAATATCCTCCCAGTATTCGCGCTTACCGGTTGTGATTGACTACCTTACTATAATGGAACACGAATAACATAAGGAGGCAGTATAGAATTTACCACTGGTATAGAATACACTTGGGGTGTAGGTGATTCGGGGTTGGTGCCACTAGCTTTGGGGCAGGTTTCTTTGATCTGGGGGGTCTCGTTCTCATCCTTTGGAGCGGTCTCTTCAGTTGGATTCCCGATCTTTTCTGGTATCATGGCTGAATCTTCTATTTCTTTTGCAAGATCCATGCCATCTTCCTTTTCCCATTCTTGTACACCTTCTTCTTCTTGTCCACCCTCTTGGGGAATTCTTTCTCTCTGCGCTTCTCTCTCACTTAATCTTTGACTCGCCAGTATTTCCTATCTTCTCATCTTTCACAACTCTTCCTTATGTCTGTCCTTGACTTCTCCTGGTTCGAATTCTTTCAACAACTTCTCGGACTGCTTCACTGCTTTCTTTATCTTACCACACCACCACTTCTCAATTATGGCAAATCTTTTCAAGGCTCGCTCGTCCCTTGAGTCCATTTCTTGCTGCTCCCCCATTTGTCAAAGAACCCTCTCCCCTCTCTCAAGCCATGATTCCACCCCAAAATCACCCCACCCCAAGAGAGGGTGTTTAGGCTGCCATCTCAGTCGGGGAAATAGTCAGCATCCCCTCCTCCATTAAGAAAACCTTAATCCACAGGGGGATTTCTCTCAGAAGTATTCCCCTTGCATCTTTCTTGAAATCCGCTTCTGCCCGTGAAAAATATTGGTGGTTATCAATTGAAAATTCAATAATGTATCCTTCTAGATTTGTATTGACCCAGAAATCGATCACTCGCATTACCGGACGATCCAGCCAATGAAGCGCTGCAATATTTTCTGTATCCTGAGCACAGGTCTTCTTGATTCATTCTTGGAATTCTGGAGCTTCTTCGAGCCTATCTATCCAATGGAATAGTTCTTCCGAAAACTTAACCCAGAATATCTCGCACTGGTCACTCGATATTTTTGAGTAAAAGACAACCTCTCATGTATCTTTCACAGATTTTCCTCGCAGCTCCGCTTATTTCCATATCAAAGCGTTCCCTTTTAACATAGGTCCTGGCAACATAACCACTTTCTTGGTGCAATGTTGATCAGACTAGGGTCCTTCTCAGGTTACCAACAAAAGGTACTGAGGTAGTCTAGAGTGATGGCATTTTCATCTCCTCTGGAAAGAAGAAGTCTCACCTGAAGCACAACCAATATAAGAAGATAGGGAAGGGTAAGGACAATACTTAGGTAGATCTCCAGAATATTCAACATTGA
>JZKD02S0389498.1:99287-110578 GCA_000966675.3 Picea glauca | reverse complement strand
CACAACCCATGTGCCACACGCATCTTGTCCAGTCATACACTTTATGGGAGCTACTTAACMSGTTAKAMCTTTCCGTTAATCCATAAAGGAATGAACCRCRTAGATYCCATTGGTATCCCCACCTGGATCCYCAACCTTTAAAATGGGAAGCCCTCAGGTYGAACACGTCCTTTTCATCTCATTCATTRAAGGCMAGGATCACCCTRTAGATCTTACCCCATTACCAGTCCCGTYAGACACCTAAGCCTSAGATTGTGTTTATGGTTTAATAATGAGTGTCCTTAGGAGTAATTACAGAGATMTTCAGTTATACCGTGTATAATATTTTGCGAATTCATGAGTGAKACTTGTTGTTTCCATCAGTTATCCTCTATMTTGCACTATCTACACTGCCATCTAGCTTGTGAGATCTCCTGCTCCCCAGTCGCAACCCCGAGYCCTAATTCAGTCCCTCTAGTTTTCTAWTTAATCCATAGCCAAAATTCCAARAGMAATAGGAAGCCAGAGTTYAGMTCYAAAAGAGTCAATTCCAGATGAGCCGTGTGATCCCCAGGTCGAGATCATGGGCGATGTCAAAGGAAAGGCCGAGCAAGTAAAAATTATCGACCTCAACCYGACAGACCAAGTGTTGTTTYCGYAGATGAATATCAGTGTATTATAGGACTTGGATCTCGATGCAATCAAAGGTATGTAGTTTGTGTCAAAGCCAAAATTAATCGCCYTGTTYAATTCCACCATCATGAACCTTAGGGATCTACCAATTTTCRAAACTATGGGTGAGATTRTGCGATGCACCCAATTTTTGATCAKTCRGGTGCATGAGATGAGMTTATGGTTCGATAGGAGATATCTGATTCATGCCTAGGATATCCACGAGCTRAMTKGACTATCACTCGAGGGTGAGGACATATCAAAAGGATTCCAAGGCCTAAGAAAGCATGGGAAGAAGAAGGGGGAAGTTAGCYTGTATGAGAAATTCCATACACTAAGAGGTAGACAAAAATYGACCCAATCCTACCAGAGATGGTCTAGACAACCTGCTACGTGATCACTAACAAGGTTATGCACTCGTACTACAAGGGMGACTTCACCTTAGATGCCATTTCGATAGCATACTTCTGCATAAATGGAGCTATGTTCAACTAGTGMAACTACCTACTAGAGGAACTCCTAGTTGCGTGTGAGGAGGCTSAGGAGAAAGGAGGAAATTTTACATATGACTTCCTGTTAGTCACATTTGTAATGTGGAAATGGAMATCAACCTCAAGAAGAAAATTGTCACTTGCAGATAAGGGTCRCCTAGCCAAGATGTTCGAGCCATGGCACACAAGGTYAGACTCCGAGAAKATGGAGTTCAACAATGCAGTGTTCCTAAATTGGTACAACCAGCTTATYGATGCAACTCAATGGTTGTGCATACCACATAAACTGTTGAATATCAATACCCGAAACATCGCATTCGAGCTAAATGACACTACACATTTGTTTGGCYGAGGCATGCAAAGTATGAGGACTTCCATACRAGGCCGCTACCCTTCTATCTGRAYGAGGAAGCCTTYAKAAAGGAAATCATGTCATGGCTAGGTGTTAAGAACAACCCATGCAAGTATGGTATGCATTACCTCTTGCCACTAGAGMTCTTGAAGAAAAAKGGGGCATGAAGAAGGAGAAGGTCCAAGTTCCGACCTATTAGCAAAKAAGAAGAAGGTCCAAATGCCGACARACTCAGAGGAAGAAGAGGATGAGGAACCTCTAGAGCGGAAGAAGAAGACTTTTCATATGTTTCCACAGCTCCCAAAATAGGTCATGTTATCAAGTAAAGATGTGAATGATATTCTTGTTACTGCCTTCATAAGGGATCCCTCAATCAAGAAACCCCAAACATGTATTTCCTCTGTAAAGGTATTGAACCCACATCCAATATCCTCATTTGTACCTCGTAATAGAGAAATTGCTCGTGCTACCTAGACTGTGATTAAAATCACAGATGATCCTAAGCCAGATGATACTGCATACACAACCTTCATCACTGAGCAAGCTCCATCGCCACAACAAGCCCCAACACCACTGCAAGACACCACCGTTCCATCCCAACCCACTTCGCCTGAGCCCATGCAACTGGATCTCCTCGACCCTTCTGAGAATGTACCAGAACATATTGCCTTGATCAATGAAGCCTTGAGCCATCCAACCACTCTGTCAGTACCATTATGGGAACTTTTCCATCGGTGGAGAGTCAGAAACAAGAAATTCCACCACTTTCTCCAATACTGCAAGTTCCAGGCACCCAGAGTCCTCTCTCAATAGTCAATGTTGAGATTCCCATTATTAGGAGAGAGACTCAAGAATTTTCGTTACAAATAGGGGCAGGAGAACAACCAATTCAGAAAGAACCCCAAACCACATCAGGGTAGACAGTATCATCCCTGAAAGAATAACTGGATCTAGTACTCTAGAATCCACGACGATGCACATAACTGTTGCAACTTTTCCTAGAAAAGAGAAAAGTTTCCCTCTACTTCCAATGGATTTGAAGACTAGAATTGCACATCAACTGCAAGGTCCATCCCTAGGGGAAGAAGAGGTGGAGACACCATCTAAACATTCGATGGCTAGTGGAATACCACTACAAGTCTAATTACCCTTGGATGTTTCTCCTTCGTCGAGTGATCTCGATCAGTTTCTGACAACACAACTGGTGGGAATAATTAGATCATCGACTAAGAAATTGGAGCAGAGGATCCAGTAGGATGAACAAGAAGTCGAGTTCTGAAAAATAAGAAGGACTCCTCATGAAAGCACAACGAACATAGGAGGAATATTCAAATATTTAGGTAGAACATAAGGTAGAAAATGTAATGGAAAAACTCACAAAGGCCTAGACAACAGTCATAAAGACAACGCCTCAGCTGCCAGAATCCAACACAAAAAATGAGCCTACAGATAAGATCAAATTACTTCACGTAGCCTGGTCAGAGTTGGTAGAAAGAGAAGAAAATATCAAAGTGCTGTTGTGGGACAGTAAGTGAGAAGTCAAATTTCAACCCAGGAAGCTACAAGAGAAAATGGAGAAAATTATTTTGGAAGGAAACAACGCAAGAGAAACCTTGCATAAAAGGACTGCAGAATGCACAAAAATCTTCAGAGAGGTTAGTGATTGGATGGGAATCACTTCAAGGTGCAACGAAACATTGGAGGATTTGGATGCAAAGATCCAATCACTCAATGAAGAAGCATCCAACACCATGTATCCGCTGGAACAACAAGAGAAATTTGACAAGATCCAACAAGTGAACAATGATCTCAATGCATTATATGAAGCTAAAACTGTGGCTAAGAAAGAACTATGAGAGTTTCAACCCATAGTCCAGACAATGTATCTATAGATGCATCAAGTGGATTCCATAGTTGCCTCATAATGGAACTCTCTAGTTGTGTCCAAGACAAAATAATGCATTACAGACGCCACCCAACAATTTGTTGCTGAATCTTCACTACTTTCTAGGAAGTGGCAGGACAAAGTGGACAACTTCCAAGATGTCAGGAAAATAGCCCTACAACTAGTACCTGAGTTGGGCCCTTTGTTTGAATAAGATAAAGCAGAAACAGTCCAAGATGGAGCCTGTTGGGACCTTCGTTTTGATTAATAGAAGGTGCACAAGATATGATGCAGCTTCATTTTGGTAAACAAAAGTTGCGAAAGCTGCTCAGGAGCTGGACAACTGACTAAATAAAGAAACATAAAGTGGTTAGAAGGACAACGCAACATCATTTTTGAGAAAAGAAGTTGCAACAAGATAAAGAAGAAGAGAGAACTCTCGGGTTCTCAACCATCAAACTCAAAGATCAGATCGTATATATAGGGGATCCATATGATTGTAAATGGGTTGGGTTGAGATTTTTAGTATTGTTATTACTATTGTTTTTACTAGGGTTGTTGCTATTAAGGACGGGATGGGATTGTTATTATGGCGAGAGTCACTATTGTAATGGTTCATACTGTTAGTATCGCTGAGTTTTGGAGATCTGGGTGAGAACTAGACTATCAATGTATCATATTTTTGTATTAGTCTAGATGTAGAGGAGAAAGAGACTGCAACCTTGTCTCATATTTGATGAGTATCATCCTCTGATTACTTGTGTATACGAATTGAGCTATGAGAAGAACCTTATATGCTAATATAATTGGAGGCCCAAATTTTGAATATATCCTGTGTATTTAATCTTCTAAATGTCTTGATTGTTGCTATGTATTATATTTTATGTCTGATATACTTAAATTGATTCATTATGAATGGAGACACAACCTGGTTTCTTTATACTTAGTTAGGAAATGTTCAGAACTGCTACATGCTTAATCTGTCTTGCACAAGACTAGTATGAATCTTGATAACTCAAAGATTTGTCTAAGTATTCTCCTTACCCTTCCCTCTCTTTCTCGTCTCGGTTGCAGTTTAGGTGAGACTTCTTCCCTCTCAGGAAGATCAAAATTCCAACGCTCTAGACTACTTTGATACCTTTTGTTGGTAACTTGAGAAGAACCCTAGTCTCATCACTTTTTCGCCAACAGAAGGGAAGGGAGGTAGATATTGGAAGGAAGGATAAACTCTTTCCCATAGACAATAAAGTAAGGAGAGGTCCCAATGGATGATTTTGGGGTGACATGGTCAACCCAGAGGGTGTTTGGTAATGCATTATGCCAATTTATCTATTGGTCGACTACAATTCATTTAAGAATACAGGTCCAATTTTTATTTGTGGATTCAACCAGGCCATTGTGCTATGGGTAATAGTTGGATGCATATTTTAAAGTAATCTCCTTTTCTAGAGAAAAATTAGTCAATTTAAGTGACGAAAAATATGTTGCATTATCAAATACAAGAGTATTAGGTACTCCAAACCTTGTCATGATGTGTTGTTCAAGAAAAATTATTACCACTTCGTCATTTACTTTGGTTAGTGGTACTACTTTAGTCCACGAGGTAAAATAATCAACGTCAGTCATAATATATCTATTCTATTTGGATGAGTGAGGATTGACCTCATCGATTATGTCCATCCCCCATTGTTCAAAGGGATCTTCAACAAAAATAGGATGAAGTGGAAACACTTCCTTTCTCTCTCTTTCGATGGACTTTTGGCAAATGTCGCAGCTACGAGAGTAGGAATGAGCATATTTGAATAATGTCGGCAAGTAGTACCCAACTCTTAATGTCTTATGGGCCATGGTTTCTCCTGAAAGATTACCTCGAGCTGGTCCATCATACATGTCTTTGAGAACCTTATTAGCATATTGATTTTAAATACATCAGAGCAGAACTCTGTCATAATTCTTGTAATATACCAGATATAAAAAGTATGCAGAACAAAAATAAAATGCTAGAAATGGCAGAATAACAACAATATAACCAAAATAATCACCACAATAACACTGAAATGATTTAAGAATAACAACAGAAATAACACTTTGATTCTGAGAGAAATGTTCACGGGCCTCTTCGATGGGGAAAGCTCCAGTCGAGCAGAGCTCTATTACAATAATCTCCAAGCTAGGGTTCTCATACCCTCGAATCCTATTTATACTAAATATGTCTATCAAAAGAAGCATCTAGAGGAAGATCCTTCTAGAAGCGAAAGCTTCTATTAGGTCTTCTTACATTCAAATTATTCTATTTTATTGCAAGGCCTTATTAATATTGAACTTTATTACATCCGAATATATTGTTCTACCTATGTGCGGGTTAGAACCCTAACATATCCTCCCCCTTAAAAACAACCTTGTCCTCAAGGCTTGAGATGTGGAAATTGCTGCAGAATGGTAGCTGGTTCCCAAGTGGCATCTGCTGTAGTTGTATCTTTCCACTAGATTAACACTTCCTTGATGGTTCTTTGACGTAGGCGACGCTCACGCTGGTCCAAAATGGCTTGTGGCTGTAGCCAAATGGATTCTTCTTTGACTAACTCGGGAAGGTTGGTTTGAATTTGGCACTTAGTTCCGATCACCTTCTTTAAGCAGGAAACATGAAAAACATGATGTAGCTTCAAATGACTAGGAAAAGATGACTGATAGGCCACTTGTCCCACACACTTGAGAATTCTACAAGGACCATCAAATTTGGGCGCTAGCTTCTCACAATTCTCAACCTTGAGGGAATTCTGCTTGTAAGGTTGCAGGTGAAGAAACACTTGATCCCCTTCTTCAAATTGATGTTCAGAGCGACCTTGATCTGCTTGTTGCTTCATGCGATTCTGTGCCATGATCAAATTCTCTTTGAGGGTATGGAGAATAGCCTCTCAAACTGTAAGCGTTTGGTCAACCGTCTGGACCTTCGAGACACCAGGTAAGTATGAGAGAACTGAAGGTGGCTTCTGTCCATATATCGCTTCAAAAGGAGTCATGCATGTAGCTATATGGTATGAACTGTTGTACCACCATTCAAATAGGGGTAACCATTAAGCCCACTGATTTTTATTTTCCGAGGCAAAACACCTCAAATATGTTTCCAAACACTTGTTGACAACTTCTATTTGACCATTAGTCTGGGGATGATAAGCTGTACTGAGATGCAATTGGGTGCCTTGTATCTTGAACAATTCTTGCCAAAAATTGCTTGTGAAAGTTGGGTTGCGGTCATAAACAATAGAGTGTGGCATGCCATGAAGCTTGAAGACCTGATCCATGCAAATTTGAGCCATCGTGGATGCTGTAAACGGGTGTTGAAGAGCACATAAATGAGCATACTTGGAAAGGAAATCAACAACCACCATGATGAATGATTTATTTCCCGATTTGGGTAAGCCTGTAATAAAATACATAGAGATTTTCTTTCAAATAGCAAGTGGAATCATGAGCGGTTGTAGTGTGCCCGAAGATTTGACTATTTCTCCCTTGTTGCGTTGACACACATCACATTCGGCGACAAAATTATGAATGTCCTATTTCATACCATCCCAAAAAAAAAGAACGTTTGACCCTGTCATATGTTTTGGTGAACCCGGAGTGCCCTGCTGTTGGTGTAGCATGAAGCTCAGAAAGTACCATGGATTTAAAATTTGATTGTTTACTTAAATATAGATGACCTTTGTATTGAAGCTCATCATGGAGCCAAGAGTACCCTGGGGGAGATGGCGCACTAGACTGCAATTGTTGGATCAACTGCGAACTTTTGGGGATCTTGTAGCCAAACTTGGTGAACGACTTGGACCCAATCTGGTACAATGAAGGAAAGAGAAAAAAGGGATCCTTCATATTCATATTTGTGGGAAGTGCATGCACAACCACATTTTCTTTGCCTTTCTTGTAAATTATCTCATAATTATAGCCAAATATCTTAGTTACCCATTTTTGTTGCTCCGGGGAGGAAATGCGTTGTTCCAGAAAATACTTGAGGCTTTGATGGTCTATCTTAATTTGGAAGCGTTGCCCCAATAGATAAGGGCACCACAAATCAACGACATGCAGAATAGCCAACATTTCCTTTTCATAGATAGATTTTCCTAGATTTCTTTTAGATATTTGCTTGTTGGTAAAGGCCAAAGGCTGACCCTCTTGCATAAGGGAAGCACCGATTCCTTTCCCTGAAGCATCACATTCCAAGACAAAGGTCTTTGTGAAATTAGGAAGGGCCAAGACTGGGGTGGTGCACATGGCCATCTTCAAGGTTTGAAAAGATTGAGAAGCAGTTGGAGTCCAAGTGAAAGAGTTCTTTTTTAGGAGAGCAGTGAGAGGTGCTTGAATCTTTACGTAATTCTTAACAAACTTGAGATAATAACCTGTTAAGCCCAGAAATCCAGGAAATATTTTGAGAGTCTTTAGGTGAGGCTAGTCTTGCATAGATTCAATCTTTTTAGGATCCACCCTGACGCCGTCCTTTCCAACCAGATGACCCAAGTACTCTACTTCTGAGGCACCAAAATCACATTTAGACTGTTTCAGGAAAATTTGGTGCTGAGAGAGTAGATGGAGAACTCGATCAACATGAGAAAGATGTTTTGTCCAAGTATTGCTATAGATGAGGATATCATCAAAGAAAACTAAGACAAAATGACAAAGAAAAGGATGAAAGACATGATTCATGAGGCTTTGGAAGGTGGAGGGGGAATTACACAAGCCAAAGGGCATGACCAAAAACTCATAGTGTCCCTCATGAGTTCTAAAGGAAGTCTTGGGAATGTCTGCCTCTTTCATATGTATTTGGTGGTAGCCCGAATGAAGATCAAGTTTAGTAAAGAATTGGGCACCACTCAGTTCATCCAGAAGGTCATCAATGACAGGATTGGGAAATTTGTCTTTAATGGTAAGTTTGTTGAGGGCACAAAAGTCAGGACACATTCTCTAAGAACCTTCTTTATTCAGGACCACGACCACATGAGAGGAGTAGGGGCTCGTACTAGGGTGGATAATGCCTGCATTAAGGAGTTCCTAGACCATTTTCTCAATTTCATTTTTTTGGAAAAAGGTGTGACGATACAGATGAATATTGGGAGGAAGGATTTCAGGTACAAGGGGAATGGAATGATCATGAACACCAGGTGAAGGAGGGAGTCCATGGGGAGTGGAAATGACCACTTGATGTTTAGAAAGGATGGCTTGGAGGTCTTGTGGCATTGAGGGTGTTTCTGTTGCTTGTATGGCATGGAGATGAGAAATAAAACCATAATGACCCTTTTTGAGTAGCTTTTCCATGCGATGGGAACTAATGATCTCAGGTGAACTGACGGTGATGGCTTGGAACTTATATTGGTGGCCCTCCTAGTCAAATTGCATGGTTAATTCCTAAAAATCCATGAGAATGGGACCCAAAGTCCTTAGCCAGTCTGCACCCAACACAATGTCACAACCGACCATGTCGATAGAAAACATATCAGATTTTAGGTGGTAGTCACCAATTTGGAGACACATTTTCACAACGCCCTCCACATTTCATGGAGCCACCATTGGCAATCATGATTTGGAAATTATTGATGGCATGGATGTAGCAATGAGTTTCTTGGGCAATGTGGCGATGAATAAAATTATGGGTGCTTCCACTATCAACCATAATGATGACCTTTCGATGCTTGATGTAACCGAATAGCTTAAGGGTTTGGGGAGCAGAGAAGCCATTGAGAGCATTGAGGGAAATGATCGGTTCTACTTCGGGAGGGTCTGAGGGAGAGGTTATGTCAGGGGTTTCAGGTGACTCAGACACAAGGGGAGTTTCAATATCCTCTTCTGAAATATCCTCGGAGATGGCCATAAACAACTTTTGTTCCTTACACTTGTGGCCCGGGAAATATTTGTCATCACAATTATAACAAAGGCCTTTGATTTGGCATTCAACCATTTCAGCCCTGGTCAATTTTTGAATCTTTAGTGGAGCGGAGGGAGTAGTGGGATTTACTGGTTTAGGGAAAGGGATAAAGGAGGGTTTCCGGTTTTGAGAAGATACAACCTATTGTGTTTCTTTAGCTCTTTTAGTAGCCTCCACCCAACTATGAGGCCGAGCCATGAGGACATGGGCCTGAATCTCATCCTTGAGGCCACTGATAAAAGAATCTTGGAAAAAGGCATCAGACATGCCCTCTGTCTGAAAATCCAGGCGCTGAAAGGCAGATATAAAGTCTTCCACTGTTCCTGATTGTGTCAACTTTGTCAAATGGCCCAAATGTTTGGTGTCAGTGTCAAAGCGTTCATAAAGATCTTCCACATAGTGTGTCCAAGCAATATACCCTTGACGATAATTTTTTCTCCATTGCCACCATTGCCAACGTTCTTGATCTAGATGGAGAACACCATACCGGAGTTTGGTCAAGTCATCTGTAATGCCGTATAAAGAGAAATAATGTTCCATTTGGGTTATCCAACCAGTGGGGTTCGAGCCATCAAATTTGGTCACATCCACCCATGGAAGGCGTAGGTCATGTTGAAAGTGATGGTTCTGAAAGTTATGGGAATGAGAGGAATGTTCACCTTCAGTATGTGGAGGTGAGGAAGAGGAAGGGTTATCTGTAGGGATATGCAGTTTGGTGCAAAGTGTCGAAAAGACAGATTCAAGCTGGGTGGTGAGGTCTTGTTTGATTTCCTCCCTTGAGGACTGCATGGTTGTATTGATGGTGACAACATTGGCACTGAGTTTTTTTACTTCTTGTTGGGTCTCGATGAGACCAGATTGCAAGGTGTTGAAGCGAGCTTCCAAGTCTTGGCTACGGGTATGGGCCATGAGGATGGGGGAATTGAAAAGGGGCAGGCGGGGTCAAAATTTTTACTGAAAAATGGTATGGATGAATGTGATAAAGGTGAAGAGATGAATCCAATGGAATAGGTCTCAAATAATGGTGAAAAAATTTCCAGACTTTTTTTTTTTTTTACAGCTGCGGAGTTAGACTCCGGTCTGAAGAATAATGCAGAGAGGAAATGCCCAAATGCTTAACCAGAAAGAATTGTGTATTTACTTGGCAACCCGAACACAGTTACACGACAATAGATCTTGTCTGTTCTAATTTGTTTATGTTTCTGTCCCCAAGGGTTCTATAGACAAGGGTTTGCCCTGTGCTATAGTTATCTGATATACGTAAGGGGTCCAACAGTAGTACTCGGCCCAATATCTCAGGGCACTAACTAAGAACGATAGAACATACCCTTATTTGTACTACCTGACTACCCAAGTACTAGAGAGTATCTTCCCGAGTGCTATTCTCGGTGACATTATAGCAGTCAGGAGGCCGATCGGTTTATCTAAAGAGGGCTTTCAGGTAATCTAGGCCGATCCATACACAGGTGTTGTCTAATGCGCTACCACCTAAAGGGGTACCAATAGGGGGTAACAAGGGTGGCCAACAGATGTGTGCTTAAGTACCACTTGTATTTTCGGCGTGTATGAATCCCTCAACCGCGGGTTTATGCGCATAATGATAGATCTTTGTGGCTTAAAGATGTCGGAATACGTCTCTACCCTGAAAAAAAAATTAACCCACACTTTCTACCGAGGAAAGTGCTCTGATACCACTTGTAATATACCAGATATAAAATGTATGCAGAATAGAAATAAAATGATAGAAATGGCAGAATAACGTCAATATAACAAAAACATTCACCACAATAGCACTGAAATGATATGAGAATAATAATAGAAATAACACTTCGAATATGAAAGCAATGTTCATGGGCCTCTTTGAGGGGGCAACTTCTAGTTGGGCAGAGCTCTATTACAATAATATCCAAGTTAGGGTTCTCATACCCTCGACTCCTATTTATACTAAAAAGAAGCATCTAGAGGAAGATCCTTCTAGAAGCGGAAGCTTCTATTAGG
>JZKD02S0389498.1:54321-66576 GCA_000966675.3 Picea glauca | reverse complement strand
GGTCCAACTAGTTGTTGTATTGATATCCTTTCCCCAAAAACTAAACCTCCAAAACATACAAAAATTGCATATTTATCAGAGTTGTAGAGGCTCTCATCCATCTGGGATTGAGACTTAACTCTAGATTAAAAATTGTAGAACAACTTATTAACTTGATTAAAACACTATTGGAGTACAACAATGTATACTTCAAACTTGACTTAATTAAAAAGAGTGGTTCTTATCACACATATAAGACCACTTATTGTGCTTTAAATTAGAAAGAGTCTTGAACTGAATAATTAAAAACTGCCACTAGCGATGAAACTGGACTGATGCATGCACTGGAATGAAATGGGATTGGAAGAAAAGATTAGGAGCGGCATAAATTATTTCTGCAATGAGCACTGGCATGCATGCGTGCTGTTCGAGGCCACTGGAGGATAACTGGTTGTATTTGGCAGCTTCTTCACATTATCTGTGTGAGGAAGAGGTAGGTCTTCTGGTGTTTTTTCCTGGAGTCTTCGACATTCCTATTTTCTTTGTGATGGAATTGTCACGGTCTGCTACCATTCTACTTCTCCTCGTGACTTTCCTTTGATTATTTGGATTAACTTCCAGTTGGTTTCCACGTGCCACTCTCGGATTGGACCTTAGACGTGATATAAGCACGTGATTGTGGAAGTTGTCAAGGGAATTTTGGATCCACACCGCTTCACCTCCCACAATCCACTACCAACTCCCACGTACCTCTCTATCTATACCATGGTTTCGATTGCGAGACCGCTCAAGGATGTTAACTTTCGAGCATTTTCCGTCCCCGCAATGAAGTGTGGCCATCGATCGCGTTGAAATCTGTGATCTGGGTAACCCTACCATTTTAGTGTACCTGCTAAAGTTTTCTTAGTCTTCCATTTTTAGACTTCCTCTAACCCCATTTAGCGATGGTGTCAATTTTGAACTTCCGAAATTTGGCGGTTCAACACTTCGGCATTCGGGAGTTTGGGACTTCGGGATGTAAAGCATGGAAATCTCCCAAAGTAGTACATGCTCGAAGTGATGTGGCATCCTGACGTCACTTTAGGACTTCAGGCTTCAAGAGTTTTGGATTTTGAAGCATGAAAATCTCCCAAAGTGGCTTTCTCCCGGAGTCATTAACTCACATTTACTGTTAATTAGACCATGATTACTTTAACCATCAATTTTAATGATTTCGGGACTTCTTAAGTTTGGCCCTTCGACAATTTAGGCCTATGCTCAGTTGAAAAACTCTTGGAGTAGTATGGACTTGGAGTGACATAGCAGTGAGGGCCCACTCCGGCACTTCGAGGTTCTGGAACTTCGTGGGTTCTCTCTTGATGTTAAGCCTCATGTGATTTTGACATTTCAAATGCACAAAAACTGCCGATCTGAGTGGCCTGCTGGATCTCCACTGTTTCAATTTTAAACTGTCTATTCCTACAATCTGAGCCCAAAATTGATAGCTTTTGAATTGCTTCTTTTTCCCATGGAAGCTTGCTGTGCATACAAAGGACTTGGTGGACCCTGATGTCTCCTATGCACATGAAAGGCTTGGTGGGGCCTGCTGCATGCTCAATTAGTGGCAAACATGATGACAAGTATGTCAAACCAAATCATGATATGCATTTATGCTTCAAGAAAACATAAAAAATCTATGCAAAGAATCAGTCAAGCAAGACAATAAGGAAAACCAAGTCATTGAACAAATGGGAAATTGACTTGACCAAATTTAAGAGGAAATATTTCATGAAGGCATAGGGAAATGAGAGAGGAGAGGCAGGGGTGCAGACCTAGGTTACAACATTGGCTCCACTCGGGGATATCACTTCCCTATGAGGTGCTAAGAACAACAGATCAGTGCCTTTGAATTTAATAACTTGCTCCCACCTCCCTTTTCTTACCTCCGTTCTGTCTTCCAGCCATGCATCTATGAAAATTAACGTTGAAGCTAACCCCAATGCATTTGTTGGGCTATGGAGTCTTTATTAAGACTTGAAACTGCAGCTAAACCCCAGTGCCTTTGTTGGGCTATGTAGTATTTATTCGCACACAACTAACTAATCAAATTCAAAAACAAAAGGAAAGCATCTATGGTACAAGAGGGACCTTCCCTCATCCTTAAACAAAATAGTGTTTCAAGAAGCACCCATTTACTGGGCCTCTGAAGATCTCTGTATCGTCTAGATTGTGCAAGATAAATGCATTATTGTCCAGAATATCAACCACTTTAAATGAGCCAAACCAGAGGCTATCGAACTTACCGTGCTTGGAATTGCCATCCCTTTTGGCATCCCACCTCAAGACCAGGTCACCTTCTTGAAATATATCCTTCTTGGTTTTATTATCAAAGGCTAATTTGATCTTTCTCTGGTATGCTTTGGTCCTCTGATTCAATGCTTCTCTCTTTTGTTGACCTTCTATAATCTGGAAGATTCTCCTTTGTATGTCATTTGGCTCTTCAATCTCTTCCTGCAAGAACTTTAGGAATGGCATACCAAGCTAGGTGGAAAAAAAAATGTCTACACCATAGACAAGATGAAACAAAGAGGTTCCAAAAGACTTCTTGGTGCTAATTCTGTCGGTTGACAAAGCATACTTGATATTAGAGTCCTGGGATTTCTTTTTTTCGGTCAACAACTTCTCTATAATCCTGATGAGATTTTTGTTTGATGACTCTACCAGACCATTCCCTTGAGGGTAACAGGGTGTGGAATGTGTCAAGGAAATGTTATGCCTGCCACATAATCTGATCATGGCTTTGGACTTGAATGCTTGGGCATTTTCTATTATAAGCTTGTCGGGGTAGCCGAATTTGACAAAAATATTGGTTTCCAGGAAATTCATGATCACCTTGTCAGTGGCATTCCTGGTGGGCACAACCTCGATCCACATGGTGAAATAGTCAGTGGTAGTGAGAATCCACTTGTGCTGCCCACTGGAGGGTGGATTTATCTCACCTATGAAGTCTAAACCCCATTGCTGAAATGGACCACTGACAATGATAGGTTTTAGGGGTAGTGACAATAACTTCCGTTTTCTTGCAAATTTCTGACATTCTTTGCAGGCCCTAACAATAGTAAATATATCAGAGAAAAGGGTGGGTCAGTAGTACCCTGCCCTTAGTATCTTGTGAGATGTGGCCTTCCAATGTTGGTTTCCTCCACATACTCCTCTATGCATTTCTATTGTGACTTGTTTGGCTTCATTTTCATGAAGGCATTTTAAGAGGATGTCAGTAGGATCCCTCCAATACAATTTCTGGTTTGAGATGCAGAATTTGATAGCCTCCAATTTGAGGGACCTAGCCTTTATCTTCTTCAGATCTGGTGGACATTCAAGATGCTATAGAAAATAAATGATGTTTTTGTACCAAGGTGAAGAGGAGTAATTTTCAAGTACCTGCATGCTGTCTTGTCCAAGCTGTATGATGGGTGTACCTGATTGGGTGAAGATTTGATGTAATTATAACACCTTATAGTTTGATTTTGATAACAACTTGGCAAGTCCTTATCCCTTGATCAAATTGGTGGGTTTTATGTGTAGGTCATAGTCCAATAGTTTGACAATCCACTTCCCTCTTTTCCCCTCAATGTCTGGCCGGACTAGAATCTCTTTGACACTGCTACTAGGAACAAAGGTTGTTATGGTAGACTGTAACACATATACCCTAAAGGCCTTGAGTGCTTTGACCAATGCATACGCATGATTTTCTAGTATATCATACTTCAGCTTAGCAACTTAGAGGGATTTTCTAAAAAATGTTACGGGTTGTTCATGCCCTTCTCCATTTTTCTGCAGCAGTACATCAACAATGGTTTCCTCAGAAGCGAAGGAGAAGATGAAGAAATATTTAGCATAGTCAGGGATGGATAATAGAGGGGCTTCAACTAAAGCCTGCTTGATCCTTTGTAATGGTGATTTTTCCTTTGGTGACCATTTTATCACAACATCCTTCTTCAACATGTTAGTGATAAGCTTCAGGATTTTGGCGAAATTTGGCACAAAGCGCCTTAGGAAGTTTATCTTGCCAATGAAAGATTGGATAACCTTTTTATTTCTAGGGATTTCAATCTCTTGAATGGAATAGACTCACTTTGGATCAATTTTTATACCTCATGCTGATATGATGTGGCCCAAGAGCTTCCCTTCTGGCATGAAAAAATGGGATTTTCTAGGATTCAGAGATATTCCGTATCTCCTGCATTTTCGGAAAACCTGCTCCATATGTTGCAAATGTTCATCATCAGCCTTGGAGAAAATGGTGATGTCATCCAAATATATAACCATAAATTTGACCTTTTCCCCCATGAAATATATGTCCATGGCCCTCTAAAAAGTGGCCCTTGCATTCATCAACCCAAAAGGCATCTTGTCATACATGAATGTTCCCCATGGGGTGGTGAATGTTGTTTTTTCTTTGTCCTATTCACACACCGCTATCTTGTTATAACCAGAGTATCCATATAACAAGGAAATCCTGTGGGCACCTACCACCCTCTGTAAAATATGATCCATCTTGGGGAGGGGGTAATTGTCCTTTAGAGAACACTTGTTGAGATTTTGGAAATTGACACAAAAGTGTATCTCCCTATTTTTCTTTCTCACAGGTACCAAATTGGCTACTCAGTTTGAGTACCTCAATGGTACAATAATCCTTGCATCCAACATTCGTTTTAACTTTTTCTTGATTATGGACATCAACATGGGATTAAATTGACGAATCTTTTGTCTGAATGGCTTGGAGATAGCCTTTAGTGGTATCTTGTGTTGGATGATGTCGGTGTCAAATGTCTTTAAATCCTCATACGATCAAGCAAAAGTATCATCAAACCTTTTGATGAGACTAACATACCTATCTCTTTGTTCCGTAGCTAATGCTTTGGACAACTTGATGATATTGGGATTCTCATTGGTCCCAATATTGCAATCTGTTATATCTTCTTCTTGATTCTTCATGGTAGCTTCTCTAGAAACATCATTACTATCAAACAACCTCTCTAGTGGCACTAGAACTCTTGGAATGTGATTGGTTTTCAGCTCCACAATATCATGGCCAACTACTGTCTTTAGCAGATGAGATGTTTGCTGATTTTCTAATTCATTATTTTCACCTTCTTGTCTTTCTTGGTAAATATTTCATGTAATTTGTGGCTGGGAGTGCATGTAAGCCTATAGGAAGAACCAGGGGTGCATATCTGGCAGCAATTATGGTATTCATCCTATTAGCATCCATGGCTTGGGAAATATGAACCTGAAGATTTATGGGAGCTACAAGGGTGGATGTTGGATTTGATGATGAAGTAGAGTCAGGAGTTGAAGATGTATGAGGTTCCTTGGAATTGTGATTCTCAGGGATGGCGAATTCAAGTTGCTTGTGATGATGAAGAGAAGTAGACTCTTTGGGAACAACTTTACCTTTGAGGGGGGAAGGTATATATCTGAGCTATGATGGATTTTATTAGTTTACTTTTTGGCTCAAAGACCACCGTGTCCTTCTCAGGGTTAGGATGAGCCTTGGTGGCTTTGATGTGTTCATATTTGGACTTGTTGAGTCCTTTTCTAGGTGCTAGTATTTCTTTCATAAATTCTACTCAGTGGAGTCGCCAGGTGAAAGATGGTAGTCTGTCTGTGTTTGATATTTGTTCACCATCAAAGGTCAGAGCTATTCGATGTAATTCTCATAGAGAAAGATATTTTGTTACTCCGTTCCTCGAAAATGGTGCCAGAAGATGTTGGTCCTAAAGTCTGCACCTGATTGCTAAAGGGCAGAGCTAGGCCACCTTAAGTTTGGAATGGTTGGTTTCTTTTTAATTTTGTTGATCAGTTAGAGGGTTGGTTCTACCAAGAAAAGAGCATGGTTGGGGTTGGAAAAATGATATGGATGAGGGTCCTCCTTGGCTGGTGGCACACAAATGATAGGCAAGTGAAATAATAAAAACAAAGGGAAACAACAAACCACTCAATAAATAATCTGCTGCAAGAAGTTTAATACTTAAAATACCATTTCAAGACATTAAACATGTATCAAAAACACAATTACTCCCTCAGGTTGCGATAAAAACAAGTCTTCACCAAGCATTAATTGTTTTCTCAGGTTGCATATCAATACAGACAAGTTACACAATAGTCGAAAGAAAATGAAATGTACTTTGCACAAATAAAAAACTGTATTCAAGATAAGATAAAACACATGAAGATTTGAACGAAACACTGTCATCAAGAGTATATTCACTAGGTAAATATATTTAATCCATGCATCGAATGGGTTCAACCAGTTGTTGTATTTCTATCCTTTCCCCAAAACTAAACCTCCAAAACATACAAAAACTGCATATTTATCAGAGTTGCAGAGGCTCTCGTCCATCTGGGACTGAGACTTAACTCTACATTAACAATTTTAGAACAACTTATTAACTTGACTAAAACACTGATGGAGTACAACAATGTATACTTCACACTTGAATTAATTAAAAAGAGTGGTTCTTATCACAAATAGAAGACCACTTATTGTTCTTTAAACTAAAAAGAGTCTTGAACTAAATAATTAAAAACTGCCACTAGCGATGAAACTGGACTGATGCATGTGATGGAATGAACTGGGATTGGCAGAAATGACTAGGAGTGACAGAACTGATTTTTGCAATGAGAAATGGCATGCATGTGTGCTGTTTGAGGCCACTGGAGGATAACTAGCTGTATTTGGAAACTTCTTCACATTATTTGTTTGAGGAAGAGGTAGGTCTTCTGGTGTTTTTTCCTGTAGTCTTTGAAATTCCCATTTTCTCTATGATGGTCCATGGACTGGTTGCGGTTTTCTACTATTCTTCTTCTCCTCGTGACTTTCCTTTGATGATTTTTCTTAACACCCACTTGGTTGCCATGTGCCGCTCTCATATTGGACCCTAGATGTGATATACACATGTGATTGTAGAAGTTGTCAAGGGTGGTTTGGATCCACAACACTTTGCCTCCCAGAGTCCACCACCAACTGCCACGTACCTCTCTAGCTATAGCATGGTTTCGATTGCGGGACCACTCAAAGGATTTTAACGTTCGAGCATTTTCCATCCTTGTAATGAAGTGTGGTCGTCGATCGTGTTGCAATCTGTGATCTAGGTAACCCTTCCATTTTAGCGCCCCTACTAAATTTTTCTTAGTCTTCCAGTTTTAGACTTCCTCTAAACCCATTTAGCGATGGTGTCAATTCGTAACTTCGGGACTTCGACAGTTCGACACTTCGATGTTTGGGAGTTCGAGACTTTGAGATATAAAGCATGGAAATATCCTGAAGTAGTATGGGCCCAAAGTGATGTGGCAGCCCAACGTCACTTCGAGACTTTGGGCTTCGAGAGTTTTGGATTTTGAAGCATGAAAATCTCCCGAAGTGACTTTCTCCTGAAGTCATTAACTTGCATTTATTGTTAATTAGATCGTGATTACGTTAACCATCAATTTTAATGACTTCGGGACTTCATAAGTTCATCCCTTCGACAATTTAGGCCTATGTTGGGTTGAAAAACTCCTGGAGTAGTACAAATCCAGAGTGATGTGGCAGTGAAGGCCCACTCCGGCACTTTGGGGCTCCGAAACTTTGTGGGTTCGCTCTTGATGTTAAACCCCGCGTGATTTCGACATTCCAAATGCACGAAAACTGTCGATCTGAGTGGTTTGTTGGATCTCCACCATTGCAATTTTAATCTGTTTGTTCCTACAATTTGAGCCCGAAATTGATAGCTTTTGGATTACTTCTTTTTCCCGTAGAAGATTACTATGCATACAAAGGACTTGGTGGACCTGTATGTCTCCTGCACACACGAAAGGCTTGGTGGGGCCTACTGCATGCTCAATTAGTGGTAAACACGATGACAAGTATTTCAAACCAAATCACTATATGCGTTTAGCCTATAAGAAAACAAAAAAACTCTGTGCAAATAATCAGTCAAGCAAGGCGATAAGGAAAACCAAGTCATTGAACAAACAAGAAACTGACTTGACCAAATTTAAGAGGAAATATTTCATGAAGGCATAGGGAAATGAGAGAGGAGAGGCATGGGTGCAGACCTAGGTTACAATAGGACCAATGGGTGGTCGACACATGGCATGCTCGGAGAAAATGGGAAGGTGCCACATGGCCCAGTCAGGGGTCATCACGTGGCACCCTGTCATTAGTTTATGGTGTAAAATTTTTATATAGTCTACGGGGGTCGAACCCGTGACCTTTATGTATGACAGAGTGTTGGCATAGGCCGGGCCACCAACCCTTTTACCGTTTGTTTTTTAACCGTATACCATTGCAGTACTATTTGAATTTGAATTAAATTTTAGGCCAGGTGGAAAAGGGTCGGGGCCTAGCGCAAACCCTGGTTACAAACTCACAAATAAACCATACACCACATGTCTAGAAGGCACGGGGAATAAATGGTTAAGCCCTGATAACGAAATATAAAATGTACCATTCCATATGACACTTGGAGAGGAAGGTTTCAACTCATTTGCGGACGGGTGTCGGGTGCCACATTTTCGGTTGGTGCTTGGCCACATGGGGGGCCACGTGACCACTACCTCCGCTGAGAAAGGTGCCAGTCACTAATGGTGTAGAAATTTTCCACCAATTGCAGAACGGGCATGGTTCTGGGTTTTTTGCATGGGAAACGCCCATGAACTAGGTTAGTCACACAAAGGTGCATTTTGGGGAGTAGAGACAACGAAGAATTGGGAGAAACTTCCAGGAATTGATTTCTTCTTAGTTTTTGGCCAAACCAGGTGCAAGAAGAGCCCAACTAGGGGTTTTTGGAAATTCTGGAGCCATTGAAGCCATCTATTTTTCATTATGAGCATTGAAAAGAACTAATTTTGACACTTTGAGCATCAATGAAAATGATCCATTGGAAGCTGGACCAGGAGATGTAGCCCCAAAGAGGGGTGAACTGCTTTATCATTTTGCTATGTTAATGTGCTTATTTTTGATGGATGTTATGTCTGTTTATGTTTCTCATGTTTAAGTAAAAAATCATTATGCTTTATGTGTTTGCAACTTTATCCTATTGCCCAAGCACATACAAATTACACTTGCAATTTTTAAGAAACTCAAGCCTTTTCATTTTGAGATCAGTGATAGCCTCTTCCATCTTTGTTATGAAATTTTCCACACATTCTTTGAATTATTTTAGGCTATCTTCGTCTATCCTCATCTGTTGAAGTTTTTTTTCTAGTTCTTTGATTTTGACATCCTTCTCTTAATTTTGACGAAATAAGTTCTTAAGGTTCTGTTCCATTGCTGTGGTGAAGGTAGTGCCGATAGATGCCATGGAAAGTGGGTCCTCACCAAATTTTCCTTCTACTAGGTTCTCTATGAGGACCCATAGTGGATTACCTCCCATGACCAATACTTTCCTCATATGCCGTTGTACAATCCTTCCAGTGGATTTGTCATATTTGTACTTCTTTAATTTTTCCACTTTGCTTGGTTTGTATGGGGTGCGAAGTCCCAACTCTATCCCACTGAATTGAGTCTAAATACTATTCCTTGAATGCCTTGGCTGTAACTTTGTTTGATTCTCTCAACTCTACTTCTACTATCACTGCTGCTTCTACAACCATTCTTTCAGTTTCCACTCTTTGTTTAGCTTAAGCTTCAATTTCTTTCTTGGCGGCTACCTTTTCTTTTTCTTCTGCTTTAGATATTGTTGTTGCGTTTGCCTCCACTTTATCTCTAGCCTCATCGGTCTTCCTCTTCTTTTCTACTGCTTGCTCCTTCTTTTTTTGAACTTTTTCCTTTTTTATTCTCTTCTTATGTACTATTGTTTCTTCCTCCTTGACTGATTTGGAATGCGTGGATGTTGTTGCAGTAGATGATTTTGTTGCTGCATGTTCTTATTATTTCTTTTGTGCTTCCTCACGATCCTTCTCTTCATCGATAATTATTCCTATGCGATTTCCTTTTCACGTGGAAATGAATTCATCATAATTCCATGCCCCACAGTGCACTTATTATTCCTTCCACACGACCGAAGTATACTCCCAAGTATGCTTGATTTGGATGCAGTACTTCTTAACCACCTTTTTGTGGTCATGCCTTATAAATATTTCTTCTTCGGAGTGATATGATAATAATGTATCCACTTCATCTTGAGCATGATTGATACTCTTGAAAGAGTATGATCTGATACATAATGGGAGTGGTGGCTAGATATATTTCTTGTTGTGATAGAGTGTCGCCCTGACTCCATGGATCACCGTTTGATAACAACCTCTTGAAGTACCAATTTTTCGGGGATAAAAATTGGGAGTATATGGGAAGCTTTGGTAGCCCCTTATATTTCCGATGTGAGTCCCATGCTCATTTAAGTACCAATCCCTAATATTTCTGATTATTTCTAAAGTTTGTGGGAACTTGCCGAGTAGTTCCTCGTCCAACTTTCAGGTTCCCCTTTCCAAGTGATAGTATTGTCCTAGATCGATTGCTTGAAAGGACACTATGGGATTCTCCCTAGAATTGAGTATGTATCTATTTTCCAATTTGACATGCTTTATAATCCATGCAATTGCATCTATGCAAGGGAACACCGCAACACGAGTTTCCACCCTATGTAGTTCTGACCTTCGAATATTCTTGAATATTTGGAGTTTGTCTTGGTCTTCAAATTCCACTGGGAACATATGTATTTTGTGTTCAACAACACATGTATTACAATAGAGGATGAACACCTCCAGTAACCACTCACACAACCAGATCAAAGATCAATACACCGATGTTTTGAAGTGGTAAAACCCCTATGGGGAAACATCCACGACCCCAACCAACGCGACCACTTGGAGTAGTTTATTAATGCAAAATAAAAATATTACAGAGAGATTTTACAAGATATTTTCTCACAATCGATCATCGACAAATGAACCTACATGCTCTTTAAATAGAGATCATGGACCAATCAGGTGCTAAGCCATGAATCAATGGCCGTTAAGATCGAGGAGAGTATGAACCATCATATCACTCTATGTCAGGAACATATCGTGACCATCGGATTTCCTAACTACAAATGCATACTAATGCATACTAAACAAACAAACTAAGAAACACACTAAGAAACACACTTTTACCTAATGACACATTAGACCAAGTAGATATTAACTAACTCCTAAGTGTCTAAATATCCTAACATCCCCCCTTAAGAAAAACTTGGGATATGATTGAAGGATTTACAATGTTGACACAATAGGAGAAGGAAGGAGGAATTAAAGCCTATCCCCCCTTAATGACAACTTCCTAAAATCCTAACATAGATCGAAGTTTGAAAAACTTCACTTCTGTAAGAGACTTTGTGAAAATGTCTGCAACTTGATCTTCTATAGGGAAAAAAAGCACTTCAATAACTTGATCATGAATGAGCTTTCTGATGAAGTGAATGTGTAGCTCGATGTGTTTCCTACTCTAATGTTTAACTGGGTCTTTGGAGAGCTTGATGACACTCTAGTTTTCGCATAAAAGGTTGGCTGGATGCTGTTGCTAGAATCCAAACTCTAAAAGGATCTGTCGAAGCCACAAGGCTTCCCGACTGGCATTTACCGCTACTCGATACTCTGCTTCTGCTGAAGAAAGAGAAATAGCCCGTTGTTTCTTATAAGCCCAAGTGACAGGTTTTTAACCAAGGCTGAAAACATAACCTGCAGTAGACTTCTGATCATTAGGGTCATCGGCCCAATCGGAATCAGTGAAACCAACCAAAAAAGGAGCCCCCCTTGAACTGTAATGTATCCCGAACTGAACTGTACCACAAACATAGAGAAGTATCCTTTTAGATTCTTTCCAATGGCTTTCATGGGGTGTTTGCATATACCGGTTAACAATACCAACAACAAAGGAAAGATTGGAATGGGTATGAGTAAAGTATACGAGGCTACCAACTAACTGATGGTAGAGGGTGGCATCAACTTCAGGAGAAGTACATGTGGCAGTAAGATTATTTCCAAACTGGAAGGGAGAAGGGGATGGTTTACAATCATCCATGTGAAAGTGATGAAGAAGTTCACAAGCATACTTATATTGGGAAAGAAAAATTCCTTCATTGGTTTGCAAAACTTGGAGGCCAAGGAAATAGTGCAAAAATCCTAAATCCGCCATTTCAAATTTCTTCTTAAGGATGGTTTTCACATGGTTTAAAAGTTTTGAGTCACTACCAGTAAGGATAAGGTCATCAACATAAAGGACCAGAATTATGAGATGGCTTCCTACTTTCTTGGTATAGACATTAGGAT
>JZKD02S0389498.1:0-20113 GCA_000966675.3 Picea glauca | reverse complement strand
TCCCTCGTGTGGTTTGTCCCACTTCAAAATGAGATCACCTACTTCAAAATTCCTATCAGAAGCAGAGTTAGAATCGAACCAGCTTTTAACCAATTGTTGATGTTGATCTAACTTACTCTTAGCTTGGGCTCTTACCTCTTCTAGCTTCATCAAAGCATTAATTCGGTTTTCCAAAGGGGGACAATCTTCTTCTTGGACTTTCTGTGACAACTCAAGTGAAGGAAGAAGAATGTGAGGTGGCAGAATTGCTTCTCTGCCATAAACGAGAAAAAAGGGAGAGTTACCGATAGCAGCTTTTGGTGTTACCCTATCATCCCACAACACGTTTAGCAGCGCATTGTGCCAATTTTTGTGATTTTCAACCACCGTTCTCTTGATGATTTTGATCAAGTTCTTGTTTGTCGATTCTGCCAATCCGTTGCCCTGGGGGTAATAGCTAGCATAATACTTTAGCTTAATTTATTTTTCCAAAGAGAACTCGCTCATCTCAAGAGAGGAAAAGTAAGAAGCATTATCGAATACTAAACAATCAGGGATACCGAAGCGAGTCATAATATTCGAATTTAGAAAGGCAATTACCTGACTGGTGTTGACAGTTCTTAACGCAGCAGCTTCAGACCATCGGGTAAAGTAATTTATGGTTGTCACAATAAACTTTTGTTATTGCGAGGATGGAGGGTTGATTGGACCTATGATATCAAGGCCCCACTGCTAAAAAGGAGAATTTACTGAAACGGGCTGCAAAGGAAAGGTTGGTTTTTGTAACCGCCCTGATGCTTTCTGACAGATGATACATTTAAGACACAAGGCATGGGCGTCTCTAAAAAGCGTGGGCCAGTAATAACCGTCTCTTAAAACCTTATGGGCAGTGGTGTCACCACCAAAATGACCACCAGCTTCTCCTGCATGCAACTCTAGCAAGACTTTTTCTGCTTCGTCTTTTTCAAGACAGCGCATCAGTACGCCGTCAAAACTCTGACAAAACAGGATACCATTAACCAGATGAAAGGAGGCAGACTTCAGTCTCAATGCTCTTCTTTTGGCGGGGTCAAGGTGACGGGGGGCTGACCCATGTTCACGACAGAATCTTATATCGTCGTACCAAGGACTAACTAGGTTTTACGCGCAATAGATTAGACTTTGATCGCGTTGTTCTAGGTTTGACGTATCGCTTTCTTCTTGATGTCCTGCTGCTGAATCAGCAATTAACTTGCATAACCCTTGGCCTCTCACTATCTGAGCTGGGGTGATTTCCAAGTCATACTCCTACAAGGAGGTGACCCAGTTGGCCCTCTTTTCTCCTAGTTCCTTCTGCACTAACAGGTTCCTCACGGCTGGGTAGGGAACAATGACTTTCGTCCTTGACTTCAAAAGATAGGACCGGAAGTGCTTGACTGCTTTGAAAACAACATAGGCTTGCCGATATACTGTTGGGTAATTAATTTCAGCTCCTTTGAAAGCAGAGCTCATAAAGGCAATGTGTACTTCATTGTTCTCGACATTCTTTTGGGTTAGGACGGCGGCATAAGAACGATCAGAAGCAAAAGTGTAGAGTGTAAAGTCTTGAGAAAAATCTGGGCTCATGAGAGACGGAGAGTCTATTATGGCCTTCTTTATTGCATTAAAAGCTTGATTTTCTAGGGGTCCCCAGTGATATTGGGTGTCTTTCTTAATCAATTTTTTTAAAGGCCTGACCATTTCGGAGAAACTGGGGACAAATCTTCTCACGAAGTTAATCTGGCCTAAGAAAGACTGCATAGATTTTTTGGATGTAGCAGGGGGAAGTTTCACGATGACTTGAGTCCTTTCGGGGTCAATAATCATCCCTTCACTAGACAAAATGAATCCTAAGAGTTTACCCTGTTCTACTGCAAAGATGGATTTTTTGGGATTCAAGGAGATGTCGTATTTGCGACATCGCAGTAGGACGGCTCGTAAGTGAGCTAGATGATCGTTTTTGTTTTTAGAAAATACAGTCACATCATCTAAGTAAACTATGATGGACTGATTGATTAAGCCTCAAAAAGAAATGTCCATTGCTCTCTGAAAAGTGGCATCGGCATTAATCAATCCAAAGGGCATTTTACGATAAGCATAAGTGCCCCACGGGGTACGGAAGGTAGTTTTAAGTTGGTCTGGCGGAGACATCGGGACTTGGTTGTATCTCGAGAAACCATCCAGTAAGGATAGCCTCTCAGAACCAGATACCTATTGAAGGATCTGTTCCATGGGCGGGACAGGATAGTTGTCTTTATCAGACGCTCTATTAAGGTTTCGGAAANATGGAATAGGGACAGCGTAAAAAGATAATAGATGATCATGACAAGATTTACTCAGAGATTGAAATCAGTCAATTTCTTTCAAACAACAAACTTTTCCAACACAGATATAGATTTCAGAAATATACCATTGATGTTTGTACAAATTTCTCAGAAGTTATTTCAGTGAGGGAATTTTCTATTGTCTTTGTATGAATAGCTCAGTGTACAGGTATGTGTATTTTCAAAAACACAAACTGATAAATTCAACTCAAAAACAAAAGCAAACGAAAACAAGCAAACAAAAGAAAAATATGTACATAATATACAAGGGTTGTTATCAAGCAAAGTATCTTTTCAAGGCTTGGCCATTCACTGGCTAGGTGTCAGGCTTCCCTTCAAGATTTTGCAATCGAAAAGAACTGGGACCCAACTTTTCAGCAATTAAAAACGGTCCAAGCCACAAATTTTGAAATTTTGTGTGCTCTCCCTTTCCCTCGTGTGGTTTGTCCCACTTCAAAACGAGATCACCTACTTCAAAATTCCTATCAAAAGCAGAGTTAGAATCGAACCATCTTTTAACCAATTGTTGATGTTGATCTAACTTACGCTTAGCTTGGGTTGTTACCTCTTCTAGCTTCATCAAAGAGTTAATTCGGTTTTCCAAAGGGGGACAATCTTCTTCTTGGACTTTCTGTGACAACTGAAGTGAAGGAAGAAGAATGTGATGTGGCAGAATTGCTTCTCTGCCATAAACGAGAAAAAAGGGGGAGTTACCTATAGCAGCTTTTGGTGTTACCCTATCAGCCCACAGCGTGTTTAGCAGCGCATTGTGCCAATTTTTGTGATTTTCAACCACCGTTCTCTTGATGATTTTGATCAAGTTCTTGTTTGTCGATTATGGAAATCTGTTGCCCTGGGGCTAATAGCTAGCAGAATACTTCAGCTTAATTCCTTTTTCCAAAGCGAACTCTCTCATCTCAAGAGAGGAAAAGTAAGAAGCATTATCGAATACTAAACAGTCAGGGATACCGAAGCGAGTGATAATATTCGAATTTAGAAAGGCAATTACCTGACTGGTGTTGACAGTTCTTAACGCAGCAGCTTCATACCATCGGGTAAAGTAATCTGTGGATGTCACAATAAACTTGTGTTGTTGTGAGGATGGGGGGTTTATTGGACCTATGATATCAAGGCCCCACTGCTGAAAAGGAGAATTTACTGAAACAGGCTGCAAAGGAAAGGCTGGTTTTTGTAACCACCTTGATGCTTTCTGACAGATGATACATTTACGACACAAGGTGTGGGCGTCTCTAAAAAGTGTGGGCCAGTAATAACCGGCTCTTAAAACCTTATGGGCAGTGGTGTCACCACCAAAATGACCACCAGCTTCTCCTGCATGCAACTCTAGAAAGACTTTTTCTGCTTCGTCTTTTTCAAGACAGCGCATCAGTACGCCGTCAAAACTCTGACAAAACAGGATACCATTAACCAGATGAAAGGAGGAAGACTTCAGTCTCAACACTCTTCTTTTGGTGGGGTCAAGGTGACGGGGAGCTGACCCATGTTCAAGACAAAATCTTATATCCTCATACCAAGGACTAACTGGGTTTTGCACGCAACAGATTAGACTTTGATTGCGTTGTCCTAGGTTTGACGTATCACTTTCTTCCTGTTGTCCTGCTGCTGAATCAGCAACTAACTTGCATAACCCTTGTCCTCTCACTATCTGAGCTGGGGTGATTTCCAAGTCATACTCCTACAAGGAGGTGACCCATTTGGCCCTCTTTTCTCCTAGTTCCTTCTGCACTAACAGGTTCCTCACGGCTGGGTAGGGAACAATGACTTTTGTCCTTGACTTCAAAAGATAGGACCGGAAGTGCTTGACTACTTTGAAAACAGCATAGGCTTGCCGATCTACTGCTGGGTAATTAAGTTCAGTGCCTTTGAAAGTAGAGCTCATAAAGGCAATGGGTACTTCATTGTTCTCGGCATTCTTTGGGGTTAGGACGGCGGCATAGGAACGGTCAGAAGCAAAAGTGTAGAGTGTAAAGTCTTGAGAAAAATCTGGGCTCATGAGAGACAGAGCGTCTATTATGGCCTTCTTTATTGCATTAAAAGCTTGATTTTCTAGGGGTCCCTAGTGATATTGGGTGTCTTTCTTAATCAAATTTTGTAAAGGCCTGACCATTTCAGAGAAACTAGGGACAAATCTTCTCACGAAGTTAATCTGGCCTATGAAAGACTGCATAGATTTTTTGGATGTAGGAGGGGGAAGTTTCACGATGACTTGAGTCCTTTTGGGGTCAATAATCATCCCTTCACTAGAAACAATGAATCCTAAGAGTTTACCCTGTTCTACTGCAAATATGGATTTTTTGGGATTCAAGGAGATGTCGTATTTGCGACATCGCAGTAGGGCGGCTCATAAGTGAGCTAGATGATCATTTTTGTTTTTATAAAATACAGTCACATCATCTAAGTAAACTACGACAGACTGATTGATTAAGCCTCAGAAAGCAATGTCCATTGCTCTCTGAAAAGTGGCACCGGCATTAATCAATCCAAAGGGCATTTTATGATAAGCATAAGTGCCCCACAGGGTACGGAAGGTAGTTTTAAGTTGGTCTGGCGGAGACATCAGGACTTGGTTATATCCCAAGAAACCATCCAGTAAGGATAGCCTCTCAGGACCAGATACCTGTTGAAGGATATGTTCCATGGGCGGGACAGGATAGTTGTATTTATCAGATGCTCTATTAAGGTTTCGAAAATCGACGCAGAGTCGAATTTCCCCACTTTTCTTCCGGACTAGGACAAGGTTGGAAACCCATTGAGTGTGCCTAACAGGAAAAATTATCTTAGCATTTAGGAGTTTTTTCAATTCTTTTTGAACGGTCGGTTCGATTTTGGGGTGCATTTTCCTCATTTTTTGTTGAAAGGGTAAGGTTTGGGGCTTCGTAGGGATGACATGGTGTATGATATTAGGGTCGAAAGTTTTGAGGTCATCATACGTCCATGCAAAGACATCTTTAAATTCTTTGAACAATTTAATAAATGCAGCTTTTTCTTGTTGAGAACATCCCAACCCTAGATTAATACACTGAGGATTTTCATTAGTTCCTAAGTTTACTTTTTCATAAGATAACGAGGAACTATTGGTTTTACAATTGACCATCTTTTTAAATTTATCTTGAAAATCATAAAACTTCTCTAATCTAACTACAGATTTAGGGATCGAGTTTACCATATTCGATGAAGATTCAGGAGTTCTTGGATCTGGTATTACCGTGAAATCGCACAAATTGTCATCGTGTATGTGTTCGTCTATCACCGCGCCTTGAAAGGTTTCTTCCATGTGCAGAAAGTTAATAATCTGTTGATCGTCGTCAAATACTCTCCAGTTCATGATGTTGTCAGAGACGGATGGCCGAAATAGCAGCTCAACGGAGAATGCATCTGGGGACAAGCCTTCTGCAGGAATAAGTTTAGAAGCTACATTAGCTAATAAATCTGCTTCAGAGTTATTCAACCTAGGAATAGAATTTATATTGAAAGCAGAAAATTTATTCATTAAATTCCATACCTCAAACTGGTATCTTTTGAGATGCGGAGACAGATAGTGGATAGAGTCTCTTACCTGTCTAACTACTATTTCAGAGTCGCCAAAGACAGTTAAATTTTGAATGTTCATATCCAAAGCTTTTCTGAGACATTGCAGTAAAGCCTCATATTCTACAGTATTATTAGTACATTCAAATTCCAACCTACATGCTATTAATGTTTTGTTTCCTGCCGGATCGATAATGACGCAGCCTATGCCAGCTCCTTCTTTGGACTTTGACCCGTCGAAATAGAGAGACCAGATTTGATTTGCATCGGGTACATGGGACCGTTGCATGGAAGTTGTTGGCTGCATATATGCTACAATCTCGGACTGTTGTTCTGGATTGGTGATAGGTGAAACCTCGGCCATGAAATTGCCGAAGAAGGTGTCCATCCCTTGTACTTCGGGTGAACCAGCAGAAGGTGTATACGGTTCGTTGGGATCGTTCAAATCAGTGACCGTAAACTTAAGGTAGCGCTCACGATTTACTTTGATTTTATTAGGCTTGTCGTTCTCTGGAAGCCATAGATGGGACCAATCTGTCGCAAAATAACCATGTAGTTGTTCAGACCAGTCCCTGATTAAAAACAGACCATACACTTATGGAATATCCACAACAATTATATCAATAACTTGATGAACCTTGGGGTTAGACGATAATCTAATAAGCACATTCTTTAGTTCGCCTATAACTTTNTACTCAGAGATTGAAATCAGTCAATTTCTTTCAAACAACAGACTTTTCCAACACAGATATAGATTTCAGAAATATACCATTGATGTTTGTACAAATTTCTCAGAAGTTATTTCAGTGAGGGAATTTTCTATTGTCTTTGTCTGAATAGCTCAGTGTACAGGTATGTGTATTTAAAAAAAAAACACAAACTTATAAATTCAAAGAAAAATCAAAAACTAAAAAGAAAACGAAAAAACACACAAAAGCAAAATATGTACATAATATACAAGGGTTATCATCAAGCAAAGTATATTTTCAAGGCTTGGCCATTCATCGGGTAGGTGTCAGGCTTCCCTTCAATATTTTGCAATCGAAAAGAACTAGGACCCAACTTTTCAGCAATTAAAAACGGTCCAAGCCACAAATTTTGAAATTTTGTGTGCTCTCCCTTTCCCTCGTGTGGTTTGTCCCACTTCAAAACGAGATCACCTACTTCAAAATTTCTATCAGAAGCAGAGTTAGAATCGAACCATCTTTTAACAAATTGTTGATGTTGATCTAACTTATGCTTAGCTTGGACTCTTACCTCTTCTAGCTTCGTCAAAGCGTTAATTCAGTTTTCCAAAGGGGGACAATCTTCTTCTTGGACTTTATGTGACAACTAATGTGAAGGAAGAAGAATGTGAGGTGGCAGAATTGCTTCTCTGCCATAAACGAGAAAAATGGGGGAGTTACCTATAGCAGCTTTTGGTGTTACCCTATCATCCCACAACACGTTTAGCATCACATTGTGCCAATTTTTGTGATTTTCAACCACCGTTCTCTTGATGATTTTGATCAAGTTCTTGTTTGTCGATTCTGCCAATCCATTGCCCTGGGGGTAATAGCTAGCAGAATACTTCAGCTTAATTCCTTTTTCCAAAGCAAACTCGCTCATCTCAAGAGAGGAAAAGTAAGAAGCATTATCGAATACTAAACAGTCAGGGATACCGAAGCGAGTGATAATATTCGAATTTAGAAATGCAATTACCTGACTGGTGTTGACAGTTCTTAACATAGCAGCTTCAGACCATCGAGTAAAGTAATATGTGGCTGTCACAATAAACTTTTGTTGTTGCGAGGACGGGGGGTTTATTGGACCTATGATATCAAGGCCCCACTGCTGAAAAGAAGAATTTACTGAAACGGGCTGCAAAGGAAAGGCTGGTTTTTGTAACCGCCCTGATGCTTTCTGACAGATGATAAATTTACGACACAAGGCATTGGCGTCTCTAAAAAGTGTGGGCCAGTAATAATCAGCTCTTAAAACCTTATGGGCAGTGGTGTCACCACCAAAATGACCACCAACTTCTCCTGCATGCAATTCTAGCAAGACTTTTTCTGCTTCATCTTTTTCAAGACAACGCATCAGTACGCCGTCAAAACTTTGACGAAACAGGATACCATTAACCAAATGAAAGGAGGCAGACTTCAGTCTCAACGCTCTTCTTTTGGTGGGGTCAAGGTGACGGGGGGATGACCCATGTTCAAGACAGAATCTTATATCATCGTACCAAGGATTAACTGGGTTTTGCATGCAACAGATTAGACTTTGATCGTGTTGTTCTAGGTTTGACTTATTACTTTATTATTGCTGTCCTGCTGCTGAATCAACAACTAACTTGCATAACCCTTAGCCTCTCACTATCTAAGATGGGGTGATTTCCAAGTCATACTCCTGCAAGGAGGTGACCCAGTTGGCCCTCTTTTCTCCTAGTTCCCTCTGTACTAACAGGTTCCTCATGGCTGGGAAGGGAACAACGACTTTCGTCCTTGACTTCAAAAGATAGGACCAGAAGTGCTTGACTGCTTTGAAAACAGCATAGGCTTGTCGATCTACTGCTGGGTAATTAAGTTCAGCGCCTTTGAAAGAAGATCTCATAAAGGCAATGGGTACTTCATTATTCTCGGCATTCTTTTGGGTTAGGACTGTGGCATAGGAACGGTCAGAAGCAAAAGTGTAGAGTGTAAAGTCTTGAGAAAAATCTGGGCTCATGAGAGATGGAGCGTCTATTATGGCCTTCTTTATTGCATTAAAAGCTTGATTTTCTAGGGGTCCCCAGTGATATTGGGTGTCTTTCTTAATCAAATTCTGCAAAGGCCTGACCATTTCAGAGAAACTAGGGACAAATCTTCTCACGAAGTTAATCTGGCCTAAGAAAGATTGCATAGATTTTTTGGATGTAGGAGGGGGAAGTTTCACGATGAATTGAGTCCTTTCGGGGTCAATAATCATCCCTTCACTAGACACAATGAATCCTAAGAGTTTACCCTGTTCTACTGCAAAGATGGATTTTTTGGGATTCAAGGAGATGCCGTATTTGAGACATCGCAGTAGGACGGCTCGTAAGTGAGCTAGATGATTGTTTTTGTTTTTAGAAAATATAGTCACATAATCTAAGTAAACTACGACGGAATGATTGATTAAGCCTCGGAAAGCAATGTCCATTGCTCTTTGAAAAGTGGCACCAGCATTAATCAATCCAAAGGGCATTTTACGATAAGCATAAGTGCCCCACGGGGTACGGAAGGTATTTTTAAGTTGGTCTGGCGGAGACATCAGGACTTGGTTGTATCCCAAGAAACCATCTAGTAAGGATAGCCTCTCAGAACCAGATACCTATTGAAGGATCTGTTCCATGGGCGGGACAGGATAGTTGTCTTTATCAGACGCTCTATTAAGGTTTCAGAAATCGATGCAGAGTCAAATTTACCCACTTTTCTTCTGGACTGGGACAAGGTTGGAAACCCATTGAGTGTGCCTAACAGGAAAAATTATCTTAGCATTTAGGAGTTTATTCAATTCTTTTTGAACGGTCGGTTCGAGTTTGGGGTGCATTTTCCTCAGTTTTTGTTGAAAGGGTAAGGTTTGGGGCTTTGTAGGGATGACATGTTGTATGATATTAGGGTCGAAAGTTTTGAGGTCATCATACGTCCATGCAAAGACATCTTTAAATTCTTTGAACAATTTAATAAATGCAACTTTTTCTTGTTGAGAACATCCCAACCCTAGATTAATACACTAAGGATTTTCATTAGTTCCTAAGTTCACTTTTTCATAAGATAACGAGGAACTATTGGTTTTACAATTGTCTGTCTTTTTAAATTTATCTTGAAAATCATAAAACTTCTCTAATCTAACTACAGATTTAGGGATCGAGTTTACCATATCCGATGAAGATTCATGAGTTCTTGGATCTGGTATTACCATGAAATCATGCAAATTGTCATCGTGTGTGTGTTTGTCTATCACCGAGCCTTGAAAGGTTTCTTCCATGTGCAGAAAGTTAATAATATGTTGATCGTCGTCAAATACTCTCCAGTTCATGATGTTGTCGAGGACGAATGGCCGAAAAAGCAGCTCAACGGAGAATGCATCTGGGGACAAGCCTTCTGCAGGAAGAAGTTTAGAAGCTACATTAACTAATAAATCTGCTTCAGAGTTATTCAACCTAGGAATATAATTTATATTGAAAGAAAAAAATTTATTCATTAAATTCCATACCTCAGACTGGTAGCTTTTGAGATGTGGAGACAGACAGTGGATAGAGTCTCTTACCTGTCTAACCACTATTTCAGAGTCACCAAAGACGGTTAAATTTTGAATGTTCATATCCAAAGCTTTTCTGAGACCTTGCAGTAAAGCCTCATATTCTGCAGTATTGTTAGTACATTCAAATTCCAACCTACATGCTATCAATGTTTTGTTTCCTGTCGGATCGATAATTACGCAGCCTGTGCCAGCTCCTTCTTTGGACTTTGACCCATCGAAATAGAGAGACCAAATTTGATTTGCATCAGGTACATGGGACTGTTGCGTGGAATCTGTTGGCTACATATATGCTACAATCTCGGACTGTTGTTCTGGATTGGTGATAGGTGAAACCTCGGCCATGAAATTGCCGAAGAAGGTGTCCATCCCTTGTACTTCAGGTGAATTAGTAGAAGGTGTATACGGTTCGTTGGGATCGTTCAAATCAGTGACCGTGAACTTAAGGTAGCGCTCACGATTTATTTTGATTTTATTAGGCTTGTCGTTCTCTAGAAGCCATAGATGAGACCAATCTGTCGCGAAATAACCATGCATCTGTTCCGACCAGTCCCTGCTTAAAAACAAACCATACACTTCTGGAATATCCACAACAATTATATCAATAACTTGATGAACCTTGGGGTTAGACGATAATCTAATAAGCACATTCTTTAGTTCGCCTATAACTTTGACATTTGTCCGATCAAGTTGTATGATTTTTAAAGTAGATGGTTCAACTTCTGCATTAATCTTCTGGCATACAGACCAAGGCATCACATTGGATGACATTCCTAATTCTACCATACAATTGTGCACGTTTCTATTAAAGATCTCGAAAGTTAATAGAAATGGAGGTACATTTTTGCGAGTACCAAGAGTAGTAGCTTGTGGCTTTTTACTCGCAGTTTCTACAGCTACTTTATCTACATTATTTACATTATTTACATTACTTACAGGAAGGATTCCTTTATCTTGAGGATCGGGATTGTTTTTAGTGGAAGTCTTCTGGGGAGCTTTGTTCTGCACAACCTTGTTGCCACTAGAATTACCATTTTTTCCATTCTCTAAAATATTTTGTAACATTTTTTGCAGCAAAAATGGAAATTTCAATAACTCATAAATAGAAATNCGGAAAGCAATGTCCATTGCTCTCTGAAAAGTGGCACCAACATTAATCAATCCAAAGGGCATTTTACGATAAGCATAAGTGCCCCACGGGGTACGGAAGGTAGTTTTAAGTTGGTCTGGCAGAGACATCAGGACTTGGTTGTATCCTGAGAAACCATCCAGTAAGGATAGCCTCTCAGAACCAGATACCTGTTGAAGGATCTATTCCATGGGCGAGACAGGATAGTTGTCTTTATCATATGCTCTATTAAGGTTTCGAAAATCGACACAGAGTCGAATTTCCCCACTTTTCTTCCGGACTGGGACAAGGTTGGAAACCCATTGAGTGTGCCTAATAGGAAAAATTATCTTAGCATTTAGGAGTTTATTCAATTCTTTTTGAACGGTCGGTTCGAGTTTGGGGTGCATTTTCCTCAGCTTTTGTTGAAAGGGTAAGGTTTGGGGCTTCGTAGGGATGACATGYTGTATGATATTAGGGTCGAAAGTTTTGAGGTCATCATACGTCCATGCAAAGACATCTTTAAATTCTTTGAACAATTTAATAAATGCATCTTTTTCTTGTTGAGAACATCCCAACCCTAGATTAATACACTGAGGATTTCATTAGTTCCTAAGTTTACTTTTTCATAAGATAACGAGGAACTATTGGTTTTACAATTGACCGTATTTTTAAACTTATCTTGAAAATCATAAAACTTCTCTAATCTAACTACAGATTTAGGGATCGAGTTTACCATATCTGATGAAGATTCAGGAATTCTTGGATCTGGTATTACCGTTAAATCGCGCAAATTGTCATCGTGTGTGTGTTCGTCTATCACTGTGTCTTGAAAGGTTTCCTCCATGTGCAAAAAGTTAATAATCTATTGATCATCGTCAAATACTCTCTAGTTCGTGATGTTGTCGAGGACGGATGGCCGAAACAACAGCTCAATGGAGAATGCATCTGGGGACAAGCCTTCTGTAGGAAGAAGTTTAGAAGCTACATTAGCTAATAAATCTGCTTTAGAGTTATTCAACCTAGGAATAGAATTTATATTGAAAGCATAAAATTTATTCATTAAATTCCATACCTCAGACTGGTAGCTTTTGAGATGCGGAGACAGATAGTGGATAGAGTCTCTTACCTGTCTAACCACTATTTCAGAGTCGCCAAAGACGGTTAAATTTTGGATGTTCATATCCAAAGCTTTTCTGAGACCTTGCAGTAAAGCCTCATATTCTGCAGTATTATTAGTACATTCAAATTCCAACCTACATGCTATTAATGTTTTGTTTCCTACTGGATTGATAATGATGCAGTCTGCGCCAACTCCTTCTTTGGACTTTGACTCGTCGAAATAGAGAGACCAGATTTGATTTGCATTGGGTACATGGGACCGTTGCGTGGAAGCTGTTGGCTGCATATATGCTACAATATCGGACTGTTGTTCTGGATTGGTGATAGGTGAAACCTCGGCCATGAAATTGTTGAAGAAGGTGTCCATCCTTTGTACTTTGGGTGAACCAGCAGAAGGTGTATACGGTTCGTTGGGATCGTTCAAATCAGTGACCGTGAACTTAAGGTAGCGCTCACAATTTACTTTGATTTTATTAGGCTTGACGTTCTCTGGAAGCCATAGATGGGACCAATCGGTCGCAAAATAACCATGTAGTTGTTTGGACCAGTCCCTGCTTAAAAACAGACCATACACTTCTGGAATATCCACAACAATTATATCAATAACTTGATGAACCTTGGGGTTAGATGATAATCTAATAAGCACATTCTTTAGTTCGCCTATAACTTTGACATTTGTCCGATYAAGTTGTATGATTTTTAAAGTAGATGGTTCAACTTCTGCGTTAATCTTCTGGCATACAGACCAAGGCATCACATTGGATGACGCTCTTGAGTCTACCATATAATTGTGCATGTTTCTATTAAAGATCTCGAAAGTTAATAGAAATGGAGGTACATTTTTGCGAGTACTAAGAGTAGTAGCTTGTGTCTTTTTACTTGCAGTGTCTTTTTATCTTGAGGATCAAGATTATTTTTAGTGGAAGTCTTCTGGGGGACTTTGTTCTGCACAACCTTGTTGCCACTAGAATTACCATTTTTTCCATTCTCTGAAATATTTTGTAACATTTTTTGCACCAAAAATGGAAATTTCAATAATTCATAAATAGAAATGTTAGCCCTTAACTTTTTAAGATCTTCAACAACATCATAATCTAAGTTGGGGTTCACATTACTCTGTTTGGTCTCAGCTGATTTAGATTGCTTTGGAGNGAGACCTTGCAGTAAAGCCTCATATTCTGCAGTATTATTAGTACATTCAAATTCCAACCTACATGCTATTAATGTTTTGTTTCCTGCCGGATCGATAATGACGCAGCCTGCGCCAACTCTTTCTTTGGACTTTGACCGTCAAAATAGAGAGACCAGATTTGATTTGCATCGGGTACATGGGACCGTTGCGTGGAAGCTGTTGGCTGCATATATGCTACAATCTCGGACTGTTGTTCTGGATTGGTGATAGGTGAAACTTCGGCCATGAAATTGCCGAAGAAGGTGTCCATCCCTTGTACTTCGGGTGACCCAGCAGAAGGTGTATACGGTTCGTTGGGATCGTTCAAATCAGTGACAGTGAACTTAAGGTAGCACTCACGATTTACTTTGATTTTATTAGGCTTGTCATTCTCTAGAAGCCATAGATGGGACCAATCTATCGTGAAATAACAATGTAGCTGTTCGGACCAGTCCCTGCTTAAAAATAGACCATACACTTCTGGAATATCCACAACAATTATATCAATAACTTGATGAACCTTGGGGTTAGATGATAATCTAATAAGCACATTCTTTAGTTCACATATAACTTTGACATTTGTCCGATCAAGTTGTATGATTTTTAAAGTAGATGGTTCAACTTCTGCGTTAATCTTCTGGCATATAGACCAAGGCATCACATTGGATGACGCTCCTGAGTCTACCATACAATTGTGCACGTTTCTATTAAAGATCTCGAAAGTTAATAGAAATGGAGGTACATTTTTGCGAGTACTAAGAGTAGTAGCTTGTGGCTTTTTACTCGCAGTTTCTATGGCTACTTTATCTACATTATTTACATTATTTACAGGAAGGCTTCCTTTATCTTGAGGATCAGGATTATTTTTAATGTAAGTCTTCTAGGGGACTTTGTTCTGCACAACCTTGTTGCCACTAGAATTACAATTTTTGCCATTCTCTGAAATATTTTGTAACATTTCTTGCAACAAAAATGGAAATTTCAATAACTCATAAATAGAAATGTTAGCCCTTAACTTTTTAAGATCTTCAACAACATCATAATCTAAGTTGGGGTTCACATTACTATGTTTGGTCTCAGCTGATTTAGATTGCTTTGGAGGCAAAGTTGTAGTGTTTTCGGTAGAAGGTTTGTTTGTTGTCTTACTCCTGGTATTATAAGGATGAACTGTCTCGAAGTTAGCTTGAAAGATATTATCCGAGAAGTGTCCAAAAATGTTTGGAGAAGACTCTTCTTCTTGAACTGTCTCTTGTTCAACTACCTCCTCAGGAATTTCAGGAGGCATCAAGTTATCTTGGGCTTCTAGAATTGTTTGAAGGGCGCATTGCAGACTTTATAGATTAAGGCCTTCGGTGTTTGGGTTAGGTCGGTTGGTGGAAAAGGGCTTTCGGAACGGGGGTTTGTAAGGCCCTTTGCTCGAGGAAGCTTCTTCGATCGACCTTTTCAAGTCTATAACTTGATTTGACAGTTTTTGAACAACTTTAGTTAAGTTTTCCAAATCAGAGCTTTCAGGTTGTGTTTTACTTTGAGTGGGTCTAGGGAGGATTTCGATCTTCTTTTTTGAAGAAGAACTAGTCTCAGTTTCATTGCTAGTAGGATCTTTAAGACTCAGTATGTCCTTTTCAATCTGGTTGGCCTCTTCGAAGGCTTCTAACAACGTTTCTTTCTTAGATCGTTTAACCCAAATAGCTATGCTTTGATGCAAAGCTTTAGTGTAGTATGCTATTATAAGACTCTCAGCAGGCATGGAATCGGCAGGGATTTGGTTTTTAAGTGTCAAGAATCTTTGATTAAAGTCTTTAACTTTTTCTTTTGGGTTCATTCTTAAGCTAGAAAGATCCATGACTAGGACTTCCGGAGGTTTACCGTCTCCGAATTTTTCCAAAAAGCATGACTCAAACTTTTCCCAAGACACAATGGTATGGGGTTGTTGGGCAAAGTACCATGTGGATGCATTACCCTCGAAAGTATATGGGAACAACCTACAGACAACGTCTTCATGTTCGACATTGCGGAGTCTTATGGCTAACATAAACTTTTTAATGTGATCTTCAACGATCTGTTTTGAGTCAGGGTCAAACTTGGGAAGCCACTTGTCCGGGTGTTTAGGTAAAGGATGTTGAGCTCCAGGTATAGCTACGGCATCCTGATCAAGCCAGGGTCTAGCAGGGTTGTTCCGATTTGCCATTGGGGTAGTGGGTGTGGAAGGCTGAGAAGGAGAATTGCCTTCGTCAGAGGAATCTCCTCTAGAAGAGGAAGGAGATGATGGAGGTGGTGAAGGGGGTATCCCAGATCCTCCTGCAGCAGGATTTAAGATTGGATCTGAAGGATTCACAGTGAGGTTAGTGTCACCTAATTGTTCTCTGATATCAGAGAAGTCCAAAGGTTGACCCCACGGACGGTTTGGTTGCCTCAAACGGGCTAAGGCACTATGTGTTTTTATCAGAGATTGACGGACAATATCTTGTATGTCACCACCTGTAGGATTAGGGGTTGTTGGCTCAACTGTGATCTGTGGATCGTCGGTTGAAGTAGTTGCTGTTTGAGGGGGGATATTATCGTTTGAATGGCTTCTAGTCATTATAAGTGAGCGATTAGGTGGTGGAGGAGTCTTGCGACCACCTCGTGCCATTAATTAAGTTTAGGCCCTCCTTCTAGTGCCATTTGTTGGCGGGCGAAATTGATCGTCCGTCAACTGAGAGAGTGGAACCGGTCCGGGGTTGTCTAATAACCCAAGCCGTTTGGGATGAACCACCCTGACGGGTTTAGGGGCTCCGTTAGCCGATCTAAGGTCCTAAGAAACAAAAAAAAAGAAAAACTACTCTAAACTAATCTAACTAAAACTAACTATTAAACAAACTAAACTAATCTAAAAGGAATAAAACAAACTAATAAACTAAACTAACTAATCTATATATACAATCTACTAACTAATACTATACTAACTCTAACTAATTAAATAACTAACTACTAACTGAAATAAAACTTATTCACAAAATGTACAATATCTACAATTTACAGATTTGAATAAAACCTGAAAATCTCATTTGTATTCTGCCCTAAGACAGAGAAAGATGTTTTGTTGATTTTATAATTTTATGAACAGAAATAAAACGAAAACTAACTAAACTAAGTCACTAATCTAAACTACAAATATATCTAACTAAAATACTAATAGAATACTAAAGAAAATAATGAAAATAAATCACAAACTGACCTGGAGAAATGCTCAAGATTTTCCCTGTGTATGATGATTGTGCTAGCTGATCGGAGGGAGGAAACCCGCACCGAATTATCCAGGAGCTTCTCGTAAACGATAGCTGCAGTGCTCTTCAAGTATGATTACAGGACAAANGACTGTTGTTCTGGATTGGTGATAGGTGAAACCTCGGCCATGAAATTGCCGAAGAAGGTGTCCATCCCTTGTACTTCGGGTGAACCAGCAGAAGGTGTATACGGTTCGTTGGGATTGTTCAAATCAGTGACCGTGAACTTAAGGTAGCGCTCACGATTTACTTTGATTTTATTAGGCTTGTCGTTCTCTGGAAGCCATAGATGGGACCACTCTATCGCGAAATAACCATGTATTTGTTCGGACCAGTCCTTGATTAAAAACAGACCATACACTTCTGGAATATCCACAACAATTATATCAATAACTTGATGAACCTTGGGGTTAGATGATAATCTAATAAGCACATTCTTTAGTTCGCCTATAACTTTGACATTTGTCCGATCAAGTTGTATGATTTTTAAAGTAGATGGTTCAACTTCTGCGTTAATCTTCTGGCATACAGACCAAGGCATCACATTGGATGACGCTCCTAAGTCTACCATATAATTGTGCACGTTTCTATTAAAGATCTTGAAAGTTAATAGAAATGGAGGTACATTTTTGCGAGTACTAAGAGTAGTAGCTTGTGGCTTTTTACTCGCAGTTTCTACGGCTACTTTATCTACATTATTTACATTATTTACAGGAAGGCTTCCTTTATCTTGAGGATCAGGATTATTTTTAATGGAAGTCTTCTAGGGGACTTTGTTCTGCACAACCTTGTTGCCACTAGAATTACCATTTTTGCCATTCTCTGAAATATTTTGTAACATTTTTTGCAACAAAAATGGAAATTTCAATAACTCATAAATAGAAATGTTAGCCCTTAACTTTTTAAGATCTTCAACAACATCATAATCTAATTTGGGGTTCACATTACTCTGTTTGGTCTCAGCTGATTTAGATTGCTTTGGAGGCAAAGTTGTAGTGTTTTCGGTAGAAGGTTTGTTTGTTGTCTTACTCCTGGTATTATAAGGATGAACTGTCTCGAAGTTAGCTTGAAAGATRTTATCCGAGAAGTGTCCAAAAATGTTTGGAGAAGACTCTTCTTCTTGAACTGTCTCTTGTTCAACTACCTCCTCAGGAATTTCAGGAGGCATCAAGTTATCTTGGGCTTCTAGAATTGTTTGAAGGGCGCATTGCAGACTTTCTAGATTAAGGCCTTCGGTGTTTGGGTTAGGTCGGTTGGTGGAAAAAGGCTTTCGGAATGGGGGTTTGTAAGGCCCTTTTCTCAAGGAAGCTTCTTCGGTCGACCTTTTCAAGTCTATAACTTGATTTGACAGTTTTTGAACAACTTTAGTTAAGTTTTCCAAATCAGAGCTTTCAGGTTTTGTTTTACTTTGAGTGGGTCTGGGGAGGATTTCGATCTTCTTTTTTTAAGAAGAACTAGTCTCAGTTTCATTGCTAGTAGGATCTTTAAGACTGAGTATGTCCTTTTCAATCTGGTTGGCCTCTTCGAAGGCTTCTAACAACGTTGCTTTATTAGATCGTTTAACCCAAATAGTTATGCTTTGACGCAAATCTTTAGTGTAGTATGCTATTATAAGACTCTCAGCAGGCATGGAATCGGCAGGGATTTGGTTTTTAAGTGTCAAGAATCTTTTATTAAAGTCTTTAAATTTTTCTTTTGGGTTCATTCTTAAGCTAGAAAGATCCATGACTAGGACTTCCGGAGGTTTACCGTCTCCGAATTTTTCCAAAAAGCATGACTCAAACTTTTCCCAAGACACAATGGTATGGGGTTGCTGGGCAAAGTACCATGTGGATGCATTACCCTCGAAAGTATATGGGAACAACCTACAGACAATGTCTTCATGTTCGACATTGCGGAGTCTTATGGCTAACATAAACTTTTTAATGTGATCTTCAACGATCTGTTTTGAGTCAGGGTCAAACTTGGGAAGCCACTTCTCCGGGTGTTTAGGTAAAGGATGTTGAGCTCCAGGTATAGCTACGGCATCCTGATCAAGCCAGGGTCTAGCAGGGTTGTTCTGATTTTCCATTGGGGTAGTGGGTGTGGAAGGCTGAGAAGGGGAATTGCTTTCGTCAGAGGAATCTCCTCCAGAAGAAGAAGGAGATGATGGAGGTGGTGAAGGGGGTATCCCAGATCCTCCTGCAGCAGGATTTAAGATTGGATCTGAAGGATTCACAGTGAGGTTAGTGACACCTAATTGTTCTCTGATATCAGAGAAGTCCAAAGTTTGACCCCACGGACGGTTTGGTTGCCTCAAACAGGCTAAGGCACTATGTGTTTTTATCAGAGATTGACGGACCATATCTTGTATGTCACCCCCTGTAGGATTAGGGGTTGTTGGCTCAACTGTGATCTGTGGATCGTCGGTTGAAGTAGTTGCTGTTTGAGGGGGAATATTATCGTTTGAATGGCTTCTAGTCACTATAGGTGAGCGATTAGGTGGTGGAGGAGTCTTGCGACCACCTCATGCCATTAATTAAGTTTAGGCCCTCCTTCTAGCGCCATTTGTTGGCGGGCGAAATTGATCGTCCGTCAACTGAGAGAGTGGAACCGGTCCGGGGTTGTCTAATAACCCAAGCCGTTTGGGATGAACCACCCTGATGGGTTTAGCGGCTCCGTTAGCTGATCTAAGGTCCTAAGAAACAAAAAAAAAAGAAAAACTACTCTAAACTAATCTAACTAAAACTAACTATTAAACAAACTAAACTAATCTAAAAGGAATAAAACAAACTAATAAACTAAACTAACTAATCTATCTATACAATCTACTAACTAATACTATACTAAATCTAACTAATTAAATAACTAACTACTAACTAAAATAAAACTTATTCACAAAATGTACAAAATCTAAAATTTACAGATTTGAATAAAACCTGAAAAGCTCATTTGTATTCTGCCCTAAGACAGAGAAAGATGTTTTTGTTGATTTTATAATTTTATGAACAGAAATAAAACGAAAACTAACTAAACTAAATCACTAATCTAAAGTACAAATATATCTAACTAAAATACTAATAGAATACTAAAGAAAATAACGAAAATAAATCACAAACTGACCTGGAGAAATGCTCCAGATTTTCCCTGTGTATGATGATTGTGATAGCTGATCGGAGGGAGGAAACCCGCACCGAATTATCCAGGAGCTTCTCGTAAACAATAGCTGCAGTGCTCTTCAAGTATGATTACAGGACAAACAAGACATAAAAAATTTCAACAATCTTATGATTTATAAATCTTCACAGTTAGATAAACCCGTATGCAAAGACTTATA
>JZKD02S0389497.1:1016253-1033147 GCA_000966675.3 Picea glauca | reverse complement strand
TATTTTGTATTCACTTTGAATTATAGTACACTCATCACTTCACTTTATTATTTACCTTCTAAAATATCTTAAACCACTTTGACTACTTTGACCTTTTGGGGCTTCTAGATGACATGTGAGAGTTCTCCAACTTCGTACGGCCATAACTCTCAAACCGTGAGGAGTTATGTGATGTTACACATACCACTAGAAATGGAATCACATGTACTATCCATATAGAATATTATTACCTAAAAATATATCAAAACTCATACCGTTATCCATCAAACAAATTTGGGTCCATTACCGAAACCTGGGTTGTCCAACTTCTCATGGCCATAACTCTCTAACCATGAGGAGTTATGTGATGTTCCACATACCACTAGAAATGGCATGACAAGAATTATCAATATAGGATATTTTCAATAATAAATTAACTGACCTTCATCTCATTATTCCACAAATAATCATGGGTTCTCTAACCATACTTATAGGATAAGTCAATCCGCAAAGCGTCTTCCCATGAGGGCTTTCACCATAAGGGGAACACTTTGGAGTTCATCCATTTGTAATTATTATCAACCATGAAAAGAAAATAATGAGTCATCAAACAAACTTGGTTCCATTACCCATACCTTTGTGCTACCTGGCTTTCTTCAAGGGTTGACATCAATGACAACCAACCTTTCCTCCAACCTTCTATTTCACACTCGATGCCATTTCTACGTATGTAAACTCATCCTACTCGAAATCCTTTACCTTAATTCTCTTCAGTAATGCACTAGAGATAAATCTCTCCATAGCACTTGGATCTATCAAAATACTAAAAGTTTGGTCAGTGATTGTACCTGACGTCTAGAGCATAGTGGATTGGTGATCGGCCTAGCGGTTGTTCACCACTACATGTATCATGTGGATCTTGCCCAAATCTCCAAATATAGTGGATCCTGATGATCCTGCCACTTTGGCATTTTCAATTAGACAATCTCACTGGTAATATGTCTCTCCACATGTCCAACATCTAGTCTTCGATCCAGTGCTCCTGGTCCCTGAAGTAGAAGTTGTTGGCCTAACAGTTTGTGATCCTGGTCTATTCTACTGAACAAGCCTAAACTTTTGTTGATGTGGATGATGTTGTTGTTGTTGTGGTCTTCTATAAGGAGTCCTCTATTGAGGAGTTTGTCTCTGTGGTGTCATGAACATATGTCCTCTGGGCGTATCTCTATGCCTTGAAATTTTTCTAGCTGGTGTCTGATGTTGTTTCACTCTTGATGTCTCCTGTCAAATTAGTCTAGAAGGAGTCCTGCCCTAAACTCCATTGTTCATCTCTTCCACAGCTATGAGGGCCTTCTGAACTGCATTATGTAAATTCTAAGGCATTAGGATCCTTACCTTCACACGAATGTTGAAGTTAAGTAAAAAAAAAACATGTTGGCCTTCAACTTCTTCGTGTTCATATGTGGAGCATACCTAAGTAGCTCCATGAACCTAGCCTCATACTCTGGCACCATATGACCACCCTATATTAAGGTGTTGAACTCATTAAGGTGGTGCTCAATGAATTCCTTGGACAAGTACATCTCTCGGAACCATTCCTTGAAAAAATACCATGACACGTCTTCAAGGACCATGTTTAGTTGAGGTAGAAGTGTCTTCCACCATAAAAGAGCATGCCCTTTCAGTTGAAATACCACCATGCAGAATTTCATGTTGGAGGTGTAATCACGAAATGTGAATCACATCGTCATATTCTCCAACCATGCCTCAACAGATGAGTCTTCTGTGGCACCCATAAACTCAGGAAACTTTACCTTCTCGAGTTATCTGTGCATACTTCTACTACTAGCTAGAGCGCATTGTGAAAATTCATTGGGCACATAAGCTCTACCCTCATCTTCATCCAAGAGGTTTATTAACTCCTTTGATGTGCTTTGGAAGGATCTTATCATACCTACCACGTCTCCCACAACAACCTGCTCCTGCTCGATGGTTTTCTCTTTATCCCTGGGGGTTAGAACCCACTGGCGTGGATACTATCAGAGGTTTCACACCTCTTCCTACAACACCACATCGTCTACTTCCCCTGCGTCCTCTAACCATGATTGCCTGCATGTATAGTTTCAAAATTTAATTAGCGATATAAATTTAATCATTTGTTTAACAAAATGGAAGGTGTAATGGTCCAATGTTGCAGTGTTAAACCCACTCTGATACCATATGTAATAACCCCTATGTTTAACGATCAAGTAAGTAAGTAAGTACAGTGGTAATTTTTTGTTTTTTTGAAACAACAGTTAGAACAAGTGACATGCGGTAAAGTCATGCATCAGTATTTCACATTTTTTTCTCAAACACATCACTACCTGGTATGAATCAATACCACAATAAAGTTACTAACAGATCAATCACATCACAAAAGTTATCAAGGTGTCTACTCGCCCAACCAACCCTGCATGATTAGGACCTCCAAGACACATAATCAACGCTAAAGTAGAGGATTCATCTGATTTATTTTGACCATTTAAGGTCTCAGGACTGGCAAATGTTCTAAGGAACATGGAGATATTTACTCCCATAATCAATCTAAACTATAATCAAGTCAAACTCCCAATCAACAAGTAACATAATTTCATCAATATACAAGCAATATCATTAACATAATAGAAAACTACCTGAATATCGAAGTTCATAATTAAAATAAATTTTACCAATTTGATTTTGGATAGCGTAATACTAATCTATAAAACATTTATTAAATATAAATAGCATTTTAAAATGCCCCGATTACATCCCAACAATGTAAAACAATTGAAGCGTTTAGGTAATAAAATGGATGTAGTTGTTGTGTTTTGTCTTGGGGTTGATCACAAATTAGTATTTTCATATGACAATAGTAAGTAGCTTAAACTTTTACTTACTAAAAGTCATAAATTACATTATCCCAACTCATTGTTTGACAACACCAATCTCTAGTACATTCTTTCAAGAACATAACACTCGACTAGATTTATCTTAAAACTTGTCTAGGAGTAAGATTCCATCACCTCAGTCCAAATTATGATTATGTAGTTAGCAAACAAACTTTAAGTCTCGTTTTCAAGGTTGAGTGTAATTTATTACTCTTTAAGATTTTAAACACTCATACAACTTTGTTAGAAAATGATAATATGTGGAGCAGTTCCTTGAGTTACATATCAAGAATAAGCAACACCAAGGATTAAATTTTAAAAAGATAATTAATAACTTAACGATGGGTAACTTAATATCATTTAATGAGTGTCTCCTAACTAGATATTAGTTAGAGTTGGAATATGAGTCTTCATCTAGTTAGACTAGTGGTATCTTGACTCTAGATACTATTCTATGTGTACACCTATTCTCTCATATTTTATTTATTTCTATTTTAAAAATCTCTTTTTATTATTTTCATGCACACATGTGCATTTTATCCAATCTTTAGATTTTCCTTACTTTTTCCTAGAAATTGATTTATCTCAATTCTTTTAGTTTATTTAATATTTTTAATTAGTCCCTTAATTAAAATTAGACTTAGGCTTAGTCTCAGAATTAGGCTTAGAATTTTATTGGGCTTTATAATTAATAAATTCATTGTTTAATAATTATTTTAATCCAACAAGGTATAATCATTTCCATTTTTTCTAGACCACCTAGATTTATTGACTCAAGTTTTAAATTTAGTGATGTGCTCTTCAAGACACACCTCCGTGCTCCAAGGGTGCCACTCGCCTTTGACTGGTTTTGGAAGTTTTTCGACCCTTTGGAGTCAACACTCTATTTGATCGACCTTGTGAGAGACTAAGGGCTTCTAAGGAATAAGGACTCTGCCTTATTGCACGGCCCTTAGAATCTTCATGAATGACTGTCTCAGTGCGCCTTCACGACATTGTGAATCTCTCAAACTAGGTAATTGTTAACCTACCATTTGAGCCATGACAGGAGTGCTAGTAGGCTATGACAGGGATGTTGCCACACCTCTCCCTCATTGTCTGGTTTATGTGGATGGCCTCTTTAATCCTTATGTGAGTCGGATTAGCAAGAATAGTTAGCCTACATCCATTCACAAAAGTTGTGAGTGATCCATATACATAAATCATACTATAATCAAGCATATGTCACATGTGCGTAAAATGAAACACTCAAACAAAATTACAATCCACTCCCTAAATCCATGCGGAGTCCAAGGAAGTCCATTGCTTCCATCAACATCCATAATATGTCATGTGCCTCGCACACTTAGGAAAACTCGTCAATAGCATCTGTCAATACATATATATATAACAAAAATAAGTTACAACACATCATCATCAACATGTATAATCCATAATCAAAACGAAATCACAATGTACCATAAACGGATCGCTTCCACACAAGTGTCATCAAAGAATAAGTCAATAAAAGTGTGCTCAGTAGAGCAGGATGTTACAGATTCAATAAATTACAAAGCCATGTTCCTAGGAATAAAATAATTATATATATCTTACAGAACAATTGATCAAAATTTATCAAGTACTTTGACCTAGGTGTTTAAGGAAATCCTCAAATTTAGATTCTTCACTATATTGTTCTCTCATGGAGTACCTAATTCAAAAAATAATATCACTTTCATATACATGATGAAGTGGATTCCTAGAGAACCATCTCCCAATTTCCTTAATTTTTTCTCTTTCCTTTATTTATTCTATGGTTATATGATTCTAACTACTTCTTAAAATCCAATAAGGACGTCTTTAAACTATTTTTTAGTGACATTCTAGTAGCATGTGTAGTTTGATCTACTATGTATAGGTGTATTTCTATCCATTTGTTCATGAAATGTAGTTCTTTCAACTATTTCATGACCTCTAGTTGCATCTAAGTTTTCAAAAGATACATGTTCCAATTACTACCCATTAGGTAGGACTATTGTTGATCTACATTAGTTGATCAAATTTAGTGTACAAAGATCCATCCTTAGTCTTATTCTTTTCCTCTTATGTTTCTTGTATATTCTATACTTAATCATTTTCCCCCTTAAAATGCAAGTTGTGGATCGGGATACCATCAAGTCCGTAGGTCCACAAACATGCAAGTCTATACTTAGTCTCTTTTCTCAATTAAAAATCCCGACACTTAACCATTTTTTTGTTTTTGTGGGAGTCTCATTGCGAGAGACGAATCCACTCTTCATCCCGCAAATACCTGTGTCCTGCAGCCTGCAAACCCACATCACTCAAAATGACCCCTTATATTTTTGCATCAATGCATAATGCATCTCTTACCTTTTTCATACTTAGCCGATATATTGAATATGGATGTGGGACACCCTTTCCTTCCATTTTTGTTTTTCCCTAGTCTCGCAACCTGCAATCCCACATCCTCCGGAATGACTAGCTCACTTGTGCAACCCACAAAATCATATTTTCTTATATTTAGCATATTTTTTCAATGCAGATGTGGGAATCCCTCTTACTTATCTTTTCATTCTCCATACCCCATAGTCTCGCATCCCACAATCCCTCATTCATCATATTGCACTTTCCATTCCTCACTTCACACATGTAAACAATTTTCATGTTTCTAGATATCATATCACCATTCCTGATGACATTTTCTCCCCCACCACAACATCAACCACCACTTGTGTGAACCTAATACCATTATTAAGTGGCATGGATTTCGTAAAATATTAGAATTAAATTCAAAATTGGACCATGTAAGATAGAAAATTTGAAATACGAGCTACAACAATTGATAATCAAGGCAATACATGGTAAAATAAATAAAGAATTAAATTATATGTTGTAAAAATATGATATCGATGCGAGCGTGACCTATTCGTAAAAAAAGAAAACTATAAAGACATGTCAAATAAAATAAAATAGTTGTATTGTAGAGACACTTTCAACACCTTTGGAAGTGAAGACCACCAATTCTAATGGTAATAGACATTTAAGTGGTATATGTCTCTTCCCCCTGTAGATAAGGAGTCAAACAAGGTATATAGTTTAGGCATTTCATTGGCTGGGTGTGTACTTGAGGTGGAAGAATTCAAAGAACTGGTACTTTGGTATGCTAATACGCTTAACACAGAGCAAAGAATTCTTCAAATACAAGGGAATCTGAAAATTTCTTTATCCCCTTCGGTATTCATGAGAATGCTGTGACTTCCAAACCCAACTATGAATTGTAGGAATTCATAAGGAGACTATTTTCTAAAAGATAGTGGAGGATTATTAGACCTTCTCGAAATTTATTTCATCAGCCCAAGAATTGAAATCAATTCCACTCAAGTCGAGTTTTTTTCTTTGAAGTATCCATATAAAGAGTTTGCCTTGATTTTTTCCAGAACAATTGAACTAGAGTCCATAGATTCTATGCCAAAATACATTGTGTACATTTTCCACCATGATATTCATGAAAACACCATGATCGACTGGGTTTGCATCATCTCAAACGAGATTTCATTTTAGCTGGGGGGGCCTGAGAAAAAATAAAAAATTCTACATGACTTCGTATTTGGTCTTTGTTATTGCTTATTGTCACATATTTGAGGACTTTCTTATAGCAAGAAATGTTGATTTTAATAAGGAACCAACTTTTGTCTGGTACCTGGTTTTATGGAGGCATAAAGCCCCATATAATTTTTATACGGTCCAAAATGGTTTCATGTCTCCTTTCAAGAAAATTATTCATGGTCCTAGTACATTAAGGTTGTCACTAGAGGATGCACCCTTTCTTGTCGAGAAATAAGTTTTGAAACTTTGGAGGAATTTATCCTTCTAAGATTGTTTGGGTTTCAATGTCATGCCCCACATTATTATTATTATTATTATTATTATTATTATTATTATTATTATTATTATTATTATTATTATTATAATAAATAACTATAATAAGGAAGTATAATCATTATCCTAAAAAAGGATCATCCTAATATTTTTTTTCTGACTAGAAGAATCGACAACTCGCGGTTCTCGTACTCACGTGACATGGGGTTGATTCCCATCTGCTACCTGTATAACCTCTAGGTGCGTTCACATAACCCGCAAGCATGTGGCATAGGTAAATCAAGGTGAAAATCAAACTTGAGACCTCCTTTTTACATTTCCTTCCATTTACACAACACTTTCCAATCAGTCTACACCCCTGCAGGCATGGATCCTCCTAATATTATTATTAAATAATAATAATAATAATTCGAAGGGGATCATCCCCATCTTATTATTATTAAATGAATAAATACATAAGTAAATAATAATAATAATAATAAAGTATAATAAATAATTAAAAATGAGTAATGAGGTAATGCTAAAATAAGTAAGGACAATCTATGGAAAAACCCTAAAAATATAATAATTCAAGTGGATCCTAAGGATCAAGTTCTATGATTCTATATAAGGAGGGAAAGAAGGGAAAATGGATATTTTTTCTATTTGGCACATCTCTCTTTAGTTGAATCTATAGAGATGGAAAGGATAAGGGTTCATTGGAATGCTAGTAGATTAAGGGCTTGTCGATGACTTCCTACTAAGGATTAAAGTAGCAAGGTTTGTGATTGGGTGGAGATTTGCCCCGCACCTTTTGTTGTAGTTTTTAGGTCAATGATCAAGATATGGCTATATTCCTCAAGTCATCAAGCTGCAAGTAAGATGGATTCTTCACCACATGTAAGTTCTTTACCTCTCATTTCTTCTCTCAATAATAATTTCAATGAATATTCAATGGTTATTTGGACTATTTGATGGTAACTTGTATTTCCTTTAGTATATTTGGCTATTACATGGATAAATTTTTGCTTGTATAATTCTTTAGTAAATCGGTCCATTACATATGGATTTAGAGTCTTGGTTCTATCCCTTTAATCCTATGGGCCTTATTGATTAGGTTAAAAACAATTTATGAGGTTGTCGATATCAACACCCAAATTTAAGTTTATTTTAATCCAGGATTTTGTTGGTTCCTCCTTAAGCCATACAAGTAATTTTTTTTTGTTTGAATCTAGTTTCTATCAACCAATATGGGTCTAATGTTTTGGATCTTAGTTTTTACTAATATTTATCAAGATATCTACCACAATAGTGGTTGGATCTATTTGAAATTTCCCAAATCTTGGTGGATCTTGCAATTCTTTTGAATCTTTGAGTTGTGGTGTTACCTATACTATATATATTCAACTGGATCCAAGGATTTTTTGTGTATCATTCTATTCGACTGGATCCAAGGATTTGTTGTGTATCATTCTGGTTGTGTAAAAAAATTAAGGTTGTTTATCATCAATAATTTTGTTTTACTTTTTTAGATTAGTTGAATCGCTATGATTGACATAAAGTAAACCATGAATTTGTGGACAATTTTTTTTTATTTAGTTTGAGATTTAAATCTCTTCTATATCCACTTTCGGTGTATTATTCTAATACAACAAAAAAATATGTCGTGTGAAATATTGAATTCATATATGTTGTCAAACATTTACAACATTGAAACAAAGAAATATCTTAGAATTTCTTACCTCAATTGCGTGCTCCATGATCTAGGATAGGAGCTTGTTGGAATATATGATAAATTATTTGTTTGTCTTATTAAATTATTTATTGTTTAATGGTTGTATGTTTATGTTGAATCCATGAAGGATTGGGTCCAATGACTCCCTCGGATGATTAGACAATGATTTTATTTCCACTACCATTACCAATTCTCCAATGCATTGGAATTTCCTTAGATCGTTGCTCCAAAATATACCATATATTTCATAATATAGTTGGTCTACCCCATATATTCTATAATATAGTATGAAATTTTTATTTGTTTAACATACTGGGAAATTATCCTCTATTTGTAAAGGGATCCATATCGATAGAAATATCATATATAGCCCCGATTCACCATGCACATAGCACCCCCAATGTGGAGACTCTATCCATTCTCAGAATTTGTCAATGGCTCTTAATTGTATTTATTGATCATTCTCAAGAGTCAATACTCATTGGGTTGAAGAAACTGATGTTCATTTTCATGCATAATATTTTACCGAAGTTGTCAACCCATCTAAGTGGAATCCTCCACCTCTCTCTAGCTCAACTATTTACCAGGAAGGAATCATTACTTCACTCATTGTTCTATGGTAACAAGTTTGTCCCAGAGAGGTCGAATGCCATCTTAAAATCCTATGATGATATTAGTCCCCTTGAATACTAGTATTTTATATATTAGAGTATTGAATCTGAAAAGAAAGAAACAAAAATCCAAAAATGAATAGTCGACCATCAATGTGGTCAAGTTAAACTATATTTACTATCTCGCAATCAAGTTCAATCTCTATAGTCATCTATATTTCCAGAAAAAATGAAAAAAAAAATTCCCATCCTAAATCCCTTGAAAAGTTCATGGTGAATCCAATGATTCATCATTTTGCACCCAATATAGAAGATGGAGAATACATGCATAAGCCACATTTTAGCACAACCTTTCAGGTATATATCGCTTCCTATGAATATAAATATGAATGGGTGGTAGAAAAACACTGATACATAAAAGGTGGCACCTGGCCAGCTCAAAGACCATTTTATACCACATCTTCTCTAGACAAGCACTGCACTAAGTTCAGGGCAGACCATGTTGGACATATTGTCATTGATATGTTGTCATTGATGTAAAAAAGCATGATAAGTTGTTATGATGGCAACATGAATCAATCATGAATAGTTATACAATTGGCATTAGTGTCAAGATGGCCAATAAGGTCTTTCCATGTGTAATGAAGGGACAATGATGGAAAGAGAATGCAACAGAGCAACAAGGTTAATCTCAGGAGAAAAAGTATACTAAAGATCGACAGAAGAAAATCACCGTAAGGCTGGAGAAATTAGTGATTGTTGTTTATCACGATAGGATAAACAATGATCCTATGATCAACAATGATCTTATGATCCAAGCTCAAAAGAGAGAGCACTACAAAAATCCCATAGGAGAAACACTTACTGAACAAGGGAAACGTTTATAAAATATCAAGCAACGGGAGCCATTCATCCATAATTCAGATGCAAACTCGATCGTTGGATCATAAAGGAAGCCTTCATAAAGAAGGAAAACAATCATGTTCGTTGATGTATATTTTGGGATAAATCAGGACCGTAAGATCGATGGGAAGTCAGAAGAATTAGATCTCAACTGACAGATCTGAAGCAGGAGGTTCAAAAGATATCTTAGCCGTTGGATTAAATATGAGTAGAACAATAGTCAACCCCAGTGTTGACTACTCCAGAGAAAAGAATCCTAGAACAGGTAAGATTACCTAAAGGCTGAAGTTTCGAAGTGGACATGAGTCTTCTGATCCAAGGAACACTTCACATGATATACCAACCGTTGGATCGAGTAAAGTGGAAGGAAACGTGGCACAATCAAATGGTGACAGGTGTCATGGTTCTATTAGCATTTTAGGTATGCGTATGTCAGAAATCTAATTGACACGTGGTATCCACTCGGCCAGTACCAAGTCAGTAGTGACATCAACAAGTTACATCACTTCAGGAGTATGTACTTCAGGGGAAACTAATTTCTAACACCAATAACTACCCGAAGCGCTGAAGACCGAAGTTAATGCTAATTGTTTATCTTCTTTGGGAGAATTCTCAACTGATGATCAAGCATAGTGGAAGGATAGCATAAATGGAGGTGTTAACTAATAAAAATAGGTCACCACCATTTTAAAACTTATTTGGTAGGTAATTAATTCGAAGGAATTACTACTCCAGAGTCCTGGAAGTCGTGAAGGATGAAATTCTGAAGTAAATGAGAACCGCCCATCTCATTGTGACATTAAAAATGTGATCGTTGATTTTGATAAGTGATCAAGCACTCGCTTGGCCTAGCGCCTAGTCACCACCTGTGGTCGTATGGAATAAATAAATAAGGGTAAAAGAAGAGGCAACGCTTAAATTAATAAGCCCGTGGTTTTGCGCATATGGTCACTTGTAAATGGTTTGAAGGAAGCACCTCTGTAGAACTCGATTTATGAAATATTTGTAGAGACATGGAATTGATTTAAAAAGAAATCGATCCATACCAGTGATCGATTTACGAAAATCACTCTCACCGAATTAAAGAATTAACAATAATGTTTGAATAATAATAGTGATTATTGTTACTGTTAAAATGAAGAGGTGTGATGGTCCAAACAAAGGGACATAATGTTTCATAGCTCACACCAGTTGGAAGAGTATCTAAATGAGAAAGAGTGATGAGAAGAAAGTGTCTCTGTAGTCAAGATAAGACGACCAAAGCATAAGCAAAGTCCAAGAAGAAGAACTTTCAGTTCTTATGAAGTGAGGGTGGAAAGGAAGAGCACGGAAGGATTGATATCCTTACTAAGAAAATTGTAAAAGACAAGGGAGTTGGATCTTCCTAGGATTGGTTCCCTAAAGACAAGGGAGTTGGTGCTTCCTAGGGTTGGTGCCCTAAAGACGAGGGATTCGGTGCTTCCTAGGTTTGGTTCCCTGAAGAAGGGGATTGGTGTCTCATAGAGTTGGTGCTCTAAAAAGGATTGATGTCCTTCACTATTCTTTATAAAAAATTGTAATTCATGTTAAATATATTTATATAATTGATTTTGCATACAATTCCTTATTGATTCATTGTGCTAATCAATAAAATATAAAAAATAACTGCTAATTGGTAAAAAAGGGTACTACTGATTCACGCCCCCCCCCTCTCAGTATTCCAACAATTGGTATCAGAGTGGATGCTTTCAACAGATTCTAACAAATGGAAGTTATATCTTGAAGATGGATCAACAAGAGGGAATGACTAACAAAAAAGCACCATTGTTCAATGGAGGCTATGCTCTACAGAAAATAAGAATGAAAAACTTCCTGTTGGCTCTTGATTTTGATGTCTAGAAATTTGTTATAGATTGTTAGACTGCACCAACTACTCCACCCAAAGATACTGCAGGAAAGAAAATCTGCAATAACAACTCAAGAGCAGTTAATGAAATTCTAGGAGGGTTGACAAATTCTATCTGTGTAAAGGTTATGCATTGTAATTGTTGATTAAATGGGTTGGTTGTCATTGATGTCAACCCTTGAAGAAATTCCGGTAGAAAAATGGTATGGGTAATGGACCCAAGTTTTTTTTATGGATAATGGTATGCTTTTTGATATATTTGCAGGTAAGACTATTCTAGATGGATAGTACATGTAATTCCCTTTCCGATGGTATGTGGAACATCACATAACTCCTCACAGTTAGAGAGTTATGGCCATGTGAAGTTGGAGAACCCTCATGAGTCATCTAGAATACCCTAAAAGTCAAAGTGTTTGCAAAAGAAATTATTTAAATAATAAATTTAATGGATAACTCCCTAAAATAAGGAAAGTGAGATGTTACATGAAAGTATAAATAAGAGGCAAGGCTCTCTCATTTAATCACACTTGAACACATTGAATATCTCTTGTTGTGTGAGGCTTATTGCAAGTACTCATTGATACATCTGAAGTTGCGAAAGTCTGAGATAGTACAAAGGGTTGACGGTGAATTTCTCGGAATTACAACGAATACCAAAAAAACCCTATTTTATGAGGCGTACGCGGGCTGACAGTGTATTAGGGTGCATACATACTGAGGCATACAAGGGATGGCAGTGTATTAGGGTGCGTACATGTTGTCACAAGAGTTGACTCTAGGCTGTAAAAGAGCCAAGCCTTAGCACATTTTTAAAAGAAATAAATCTTGTTGATTGATCAGTCATAGGAAGCTTCAAAGAACTAGGTCGAAAATAGTCATTCCACTCATTTATAGATCAGAAATGAAAAGGCATGACCTCGTTTGTCTAATTCATTTTAAAATCATGTGGATGGATAACAGATAGGGGATGAACAAAACTGAAAGAAAAAGCCAGGTATCTGGTCTTCCCCTCAATAGAAGAAATAACACCAATACTTCAAATATCTGAACACAGGTCTTGTCTCACTCATAGAAAAACAGAGGAAAGGCTGTGAACAAATAAAACTTGTGAATGAGGCAAAACTATTAAGACACAAGTCTTGTTCTACTCATGGAAAAATAGAGGAAAAACTGCTCATTAAGGGATGCCTCAAATAGCTACAGCAGAGGTTGTACTGAATTGTAACCATTACAAGCTGAAATAATGAACATAAGGTAGAAAAAACAGTGATGAAAACTTCAGAAACAATAATACAGGAAGAAAATGAAATTAGACAGTGACAAAGTATAGAATCTCTTGGCACTGTGTTCTATATTTGATAAAAAATGCATTACAAACCCAGCCTCTCAAGGCTCCCGAGCTCTCCCCCCTTTTAGCCCCTACATACATCATCCTTTTAAAAAAGAAAAGATGAGACTCTAGGCGTTCCAGGAATCTGAAATGGTTAGTCTTCCTGGCCAACTGAAGCTGCCAGGTGCCTCTGCCAACACTTCGAACCATTTAATGATTTGGGGCAGCTTGCAAACGCCTTTGGTTAGGTGTGCAGAATCGTTTTAGACTGCAGATCTTTGTCGTCCTCCAGCAACGCCTCATTTCCCTGCTTCATCCAGTCTGTTATTCTAGATAGTCTTTGGAGAAACAACCACACTAAATCCTCAAGATTTCATCTCCAGTTGGGAGTCTTCAAAGTCTGGACCAGACCATCCAAGATCGCAGTTTTTCTTCTCAGAGCTTCTAGCATATTCTCCAATGAGTTCAAAGGCATAAATACTCTAGCCTTTAACCTCATGTTCTACTCCAACCACAGCTGCTTCAGCACAATGTGGATGTGAAACAAGAGCAGATGATACTTCTGTTGTACCAATACGATGTCAACTGACATTCAGAACATCATCCACTCGTCTAGTTAACCAGTAGTAACCGTCCTTGTCCCAGTTGCACCCATCACCACTGAAGTAACAACCATTAAAGGGTTTAAAGTAGGTTATTTCGTATCTGTCATGGTCACCCAAAGTGTTCTGAAAGAACCAGGTCATGAATTCTTTACGCACAAAAATCTGCTGCATTCTCCTTTCAATTCGACCCCATTTTCGTCTACTACAGCAAGCTTGACACCAAAGAACGGAAGAGTAGCAGAGCCTGGTTTCAGTGGCCAAACACCTGGTAAAGGGGTAATCATAAAACCGTCAGTCTCAGTTTTCCACCATGTATCTAATATATGACACCGGCCATCTCCAATGACGTTATAAAACCACCTCCATGCTGCTGGGTTTATGGGTTCTCCAACACTTCCCAGGATTCATAAGGGTTTTCGTCGAACAAACTCTTCTCCAGAATGCATAAGGGACCATGATAATGTTTGCCTTGTGTAAACTATCGCCCAACGTCTCATGAATGCATGTGGCGATGTGAGACAATTCGGTCTTTGCAAGATGTGATAGCTCATAATCCGAAACCCTTGCATTCAGTTTATCATCCATTATACTGTTTGTAGAGTTGGCATCTCTATGATGTATTGGAGAGAAAATGGTGGAATGAAGATAGGCTAGGGTTTCTGCAGACTGGAGAGCAATATTCCACGTTGTCCAGACGAGAAAGATCCCCCTGGAGGTCGTGTGGATGCCACGACGGTACGTCTTTGAGTATTCCTTTGAAAACCTCTTCAAAGCCTCCGTAGCCGAGCATTTGGTCCTTTGCGAATCCATTTTGTCGCCCTCCTCATCTCATTTCATTATCTCCATCTTCTACAACTGTGGGATAACCAACGAAGAACAGACTCCTCATTTTACAGCTGCGTGAGAGCTTGTATGATTTAGAAAACTGGTCGCATTTCCCATAGGTAAGTGTAATAGCATGATCTTCTTGTTATCATCCTAAACATCGAGGAGAACTTTCCTGTATTCTGTTTGCATTTCAACACTCACCAAGGATTGTGTTGACGGCAAAATGTCTCTGACTTGGTTTATTCTTTTTTCACCTGGACACGATGTTGACGAACCTTCAAGGAATTCTGTGGTGCCTGATGTTCTGCCAGCTCCTTTAAACTGTTACTAATAGCTTCGATGAATGGTGTATGGATAATCACTTTGCATGGTTTAACTTTCGTGCAGAGTTCTTGTCGTTTTACAAAGCGTTTGGAAATTATTGTAATGGAAATGGGAAAACAATAAATCCAAATTCAACTTCGTAACTTCTGTGACACGAATGATCACCTGGTCGTTCAGTTCTGCTGAGAATCAGGAACAAATCCCTCGATGTCGGTCTATTCTTGAAACGCTCTTGTCAGTGCTTTAAATGCCGCCTGAATATTCTTTGGGGAAATCCCGAAAACGGTGGATGCAAAGGGCACTTTGAATGTTGATAATCATGACTTTATCTTGCAAATATGGATTAGATCGCCGATGAATGTTGGTTCCTCTTCATCCCTTTCCAAAGACTGTTTGCAGAATACACACTCGTTTACCGCCAACTTAGCCAATTAAACCAACAGTTCAATGGGAATTTTCCCGCATCCAAATTCCTTGCAATTACTGCCATTCTGAAGTTTTAATTCCTTCAAATTTCCACACAGAGGAGATGGAACCATTCCCCGATGGGCCTTTGATGATAATCAGTTCGAGATGCTTGGAGTTAGGTTTAGAGTTACAAGGCAGACGCTCAAGCGTTTTCACAGTTGAGAGCTGTCTTAATTCGGTTGACTGTACAGGATATGAGGTTGTTGACAGTTGCAACCAACCCTAAGGAGAGCTTTGTTTTTGGCGCAGAGTCGACTAAAATATGGAAAGCCACGGTCAATAATGAACCACTGGATATTTTGTCATTAATGACATTGTTACCCAACCTCGACTGTGTCCCTTGAAACAAAATAGCAAAACCCGATAGTAAAAGAGCCACGTAATCCGGGTCACCACCATTTAGAACAACATTCATGGCCACTATATCAACAAGGGCGTAAGTAACATAAGATCCACATGCATCGATACAGCTCTCCTGGAGAATAAGCATGTTACCCTGGTTCGAATTCAAGTTGTTGACACGCAAAAGAGAAACACAATTTCCAGGATCTTGGCCGTTGTCAATATGTGCCATTTCTTGGACTAAACCTCCATTGGATAGAATGTCCCACTCGTTCTTCAATTTTTCATCAGTCAAGAATTGAAAGACTCGCATAAGAGTTGCAGGAAACCAGAAGGACATTTCTACACTTAAGACAATGCCTGGAGGCCTGCCTGGGTCGTCTATGCTCTTACGAGTCATAACCCGAACATCTTCAGCACCGCTACCAGAAAGAGTTGTCCAAGTGTGTGCATTAGAAGCACTGACACCAGCGCAGAAACTATTCGTCATGTGCTCTGCTAACTTGAGCATCCTCCTTCTCTCCTCCGAATTCGATATCACTCCAAGGTCTCTTGCAGGTATGTTATGATCTAGCATACTCTCCAAACGTTCACACTGCCTTTCCCGAGTTGATAGCCATCGTTTTGCACCGAAATCTATACCACTGCTTACCAACTTATCGTAAATACGATGCACAGCCCTCTCGTCGACTTCTACATGTTCAAGTGATTTTAACTACCATTACTTCAGTATCACCAATAGTCCCCATAGGAACAGAGCCCATCCTTGAAAAGATGAAAGCGGTTTGTATCCTTGACCACAATATCCCTCTGAACAATCTTGGCGATAAACTTTGTTGCATTATGACAGTCTCCACAAATGCGAAGGTTCTTCACAATTCGGATACATGTTCCTCGGGGTGTAGTAATGAGTCCATAAGCAATTGCTAGCATCTCGCTATGATAGCAGAGAGGATACTCTTTCTCATCTTCATCAACATCATGAAATACAAAGTTTGTGTTAGGGACATAGCCTGCCTTCTTCATTTTTGCATTCAATTCCTTTTCTCATGTCGTCTCTGTCATCCCATCTTCCAGCCGCACTATAGATGTTTGACAGAAGAATATATGCAACAGA
>JZKD02S0389497.1:975315-1008997 GCA_000966675.3 Picea glauca | reverse complement strand
AATACTTCAAATATCTGAACACAGGTCTTGTCTCACTCATAGAAAGACAGAGGAAAGGTTGTGAACAAATAAAACTTGTGAATGGGGCAAAACAATTAAGGCGCAGGTCTTGTTCTACTCATGGCAAAACAGAGGAAAAATTGTGCATTAAGGGATGCTTCAAATAGCTACGGCAGAGGTTGTACTGAATTGTAACCATTACAAGATGAAATAATGAACATTAGGCAGAAAAAACAGTGATGAAAACTTCAGAAACAATAATACAGGAAGAAAACGGAATTAGACAGTGACAAAGTATAAAATCTCCTTGCACTCTGTTCTATATTTGATAAAAAATGCATTACAAACCCAGCCTCTCAAGGCTCCTGGGCTCTCCCCCCTTTTATCCCCTACATACATCATCCTTTTAAAAAAGAAAAAATGAGACTCTCTGCGTTCCAGGAATCTGAAACGGTTCGTCTTCCTGGCCAACTGAAACTACCAGATGCCTCTACCAACACTTTGAACCGTTTACTGATTTGGGGAAGCTTGCAAACGCCTTTGGTTAGGTGTGAAGAATCGTTTTAGACTGCAGATCTCTGTCATCCTCCAACAACGCCTCATTTCCCTGCTTCATCCAGTCTGTTATTCTAGATAGTCTTTGGAGAAACACCCACACTAAATCCTCGAGATTTCATCTCCAGTTGGGAGTATTCAAAGTCCGAGCCAGACCATCCAAGATCGCAGTTTTTCTTCTCACGGCTTCTGTCATATTCTCCAATGGGTTCAAAGGCATAAATACTCTGGCCTTTAACCTCATGTTCTACTCCAACCACAGCTGCTTCAGTACAATGTGGATGTGAAACAAGAGCAGATGATACTTCTGCTGTGCCAATACGATGTCCACTAACATTTAGAACATCATCCACTCGTCCAGTTAACCAGTAGTAACCGTCCTTGTCCCAGTTGCACCCATCACCACTGAAGTAACAACCGTTAAAGGGTTTAAAGTAGGTTATTTCGTATCTGTCATGGTCACCAAAGTGTTCTGAAAGAACCAGGTCATGAATTCTTTATGCACAAAAATCCGCTGCATTCTCCTTTCAATTCGACCCCATTTTCGTCTACTACAGCAGGCTTGACACCAAAGAACGGAAGAGTAGCAGAGCCTGGTTTCAGTGGCAAAATACCTGGTAAAGGGGTAATCATAAAACCGCCAGTCTCAGTTTTCCACCATGTATCTGATATAGGACAGCGGCCATCTCCAATGAAATTGTAAAACCACCTCCATGCTACTTGGTTTATGGGTTCTCCAACACTTCCCAGGACTCGCAAGGATTTTCGTCGAACAAACTCTTCGCCAGAACGCATAAGGGACCGTGATAATGTTGGCGCTGTGTAAAATATCGCCCAGCGTCTCATGAACGCATGTGGCGATGTGAGACAATTCTGTCTCTGCAAGATGTGATAGCTCATAATCCGAAACCCTTGCATTCAGTTTATCATCCATTATATTGTTTGTAGAGCTGGCAACTCTATGATGTATTGGAGAGAAAATGGCAGAATGAAGATAGGCTAGGGTTTCCGCAGACTGGAGAGCAATATTCCGCGTTGTCCAGTCGAGAAAGATCCCCTGGAGGTCGTGTGGATGCCACAACAGTACGTCTTTGAGTATTCCTTTGAAAACCTCTTCAAAGTCTCCGTAGCCGAGCACTTGGTCCTTTGCGGATCCGTTTCGTCACCCTCCTCATCTCATTTCATTATCTCCATCTTCTACAACTGTGGGATAACCAACGAAGAACAAACTCCTCATTTTGCAGCTGCGTGAGAGCTTGAATGATTTAGAAAACTGGTCACATTTCCCATAGGTAAGTGTAACAGCATGATCTTCTTGTTATCATCTTGAACATCGAGGAGAACTTTCCCGTATTCTGTTTGCATTTCAACACTCACCAAGGATTGTGTTGACGGCAAAATGTCTCTGACTTGGTTTATTCTTTTTGCACCTGGACACGATGTTGACGAACCTTCAAGGAATTCTGCGGCGCCCGATGTTCTACCAGCTCCTTTAAACCGTTACTAATAGCTTCGATGAATGGTTTATGGATAATCGCTTTGAATGGTTTAACTTTCGTGCAGAGTTCTTGTTGTTTTACAAAGCGTTTGGAAATTATTGTAACGGAAATGGGAAAACAATAAATCCAAATTCAACTTCGTAACTTCTTTGAAACGAATGATCACCTGGGCATTCATTTCTGCTGAGAATCAGGAACAAATCCTTCGATGTCGGTCTGTTCTTGAAACTCTCCTGTCAGTGCTTTAAATGCCACCTGAATATTCTCTGGGGAAATCCTGAAAATGGTGGATGCAAAGGGCACTTTGAATGTTGATAATCAAGCCTTTATCTTGCAAATCTGGATTAGATCGTCGATGAATGTTGGTTCCTCTTCATGCCTTTCCAAAGACCGTTCATGGCATACACACTTGTTTAGCACCAACTTAGCCAATTAAACAAACAGTTCAACGGGAATTTGCCTGTATCCAAATTCCTTGCAATTACTAGCATTATGAAGTTTTAATTCCTTCAAATTTCCACAGAGAGGAGATGGCACCATTTCCCGATGGGCCTTTGATGATAATCAGTTCAAGATGCTTGGAGTTAGGTTTAGAGTTACAAGGCAGACGCTCAAGCGTTTTCACAGTTGAGAGCTGTCTTAATTCACTCTACTGTACAGGATATGAGGTTGTTGACAGTTGCAACCAACCCTAAAGAGAGCTTCGTTGTTGGCACAGAGTCGACTAAAATCTGGAAAGCCACAGTCAATAATGAACCACTGAAGATTTTGTCATTAATGACATTGTTACCCAACCTTGACTGTGTCCCTTCAGACAAAATAGCAAAACCCGATGGTAAAAGAGCCACGTAATCCGGGTCATCACCGTTCAGAACAACATTCATGGCCACTATATCAACGGGGGCGTAAATAACATAAGAGCCACATGCATCTCTCCTGGAGAATAACCATGTTACCCTGGTTCGAATTCAAGTTGTTGACACGCAAAAGAGAAACACAATTTCCAGGATCTTAGCCATTGGCAATATGTGCCATTTCTTGGACTAAACCTCCATTGGATAGAATGTCCCACTCGTTCTTCAATTTTTCATCACACAGGAATTGAAAGACTCGTATAGGAGTTGCAGGAAGCCAGAAGGACGTTGTTGCACTTAAGACAATGCCTGGAGGCCTGCCTGGGTCGTCTATGCTCTTGCGAGTCATAACCCGAACATCTTCAGCACTGCTACCAGAAAGAGTTGTCCAAGTGTGTGCATTAGAATCACTGACACCAGCGCATAAACTATTCGTCATGCACTCCGATAACTTGAGCATGCTCCTTCTCCCCTCCGAATTCGATATCACTCCAAGGTCTCTTGCAGGTATGTTGCGAGCTAGCATACTCACCAAACGTTCACACTGCCTTTCCCGAGTTGATAGCCATCGTTTTGCGCCGAAATCCATACCACTGCTTACCAACTTATCGTAAATACGATGCACAACCCTCTCGTCGACTTCTACATGTTCAAGTCATTTTAACTACCATTACTTCAGCATCACCAATAGTCCCCACAGGAACAGAGCCCATCCTTGAAAAGATGAAAGCGGTTTGTATCCTTGACCACAATATCCCTCTGAACAATCTTGGTGATAAACTTTGTTTCATTATGATAGTCTCCACAAATGCGAAGGTTCTTCACAATTCAGATACATGTTCCTCGGGGTGTAGTAAAGAGTCCATAAGCAATTGCTAGCCTCTCACTATGATAGCAGAGAGGATACTCTTTCTCATTTTCATCAACATCATGAAATACAAAGTTTGTGTCAGGGACATAGCCTGCCTTCTTCATTTGTGCATTCAATTTCTTTTCTCACGTCGTCTCTGTCATCCCATCTTCCAGCCGCACTATAGATGTTTGACAGAAGCATATATGCAGCAAAGTCTTCAGGCTCTAGCTCAAGAATACGTTATGCTGCATATTTTCCTAGTTCCAAATTACCATGGACCCATGGAATTGAAATGATGGTAACCTTCATCCATGAGACCTGCATGGCTGCATGCAGAAAGTACACTGACAAATGTCATGCAGTTTGGCTTCAGACCTACACATTGCATTTGCTCAAAGAGTTGAATTCCATGTTTCCCATAACCATGTTGGGCATAACCTGCAATCATTGTGTTCCATAAGACCACATCCAATGCCAGCTTTCTATCAAACACTTCTTTTGCATCTTCTATGCTCCCAATGCACTGATGACATTCCCAAATGCCAACAGCCCCTTGTTAATGTGAATAAATGAGAACTGATTTGTACTTTGGGCAACGTAGTCAAATTTAATATATGTTACAACAGTACATATGTGGGTTGGCAATGTATTAGGGTGCATACATGTTGGTAAATCTATTTAAACTTGAGAAGATGAAGATGCAGAGGTTCTATATTTTGAGATCAAGTTCCCAGGAAGGTCTACAGTGCTCAGATACATCAGATCTATCCATTGGTTCAAAAGGTATGTCTTATTTCTATGACTAGTTGGATTTTGATGTATGCATGAGAAATGGTTATGGAGATTTGAGAATTATCCCTAGAGAGACTAGTGGTTGCATGGTATCTTCTGTATAAGTCAGATCTACAAAAATACAATGTTGGTATATTTATCATTGATACTTCTTGTTGAGGCACATATTGTATTTCTTGGCATATGGCTAAGTTTTTTTTGTGATATATGGTTGAGATCTTGTATTGGTTGATGTATTGAGAGGATGAATATTAGAAAGGGTTTGAAGCCTAGATCATGTGAGGGATATTATACTTATTCATGGTTACACACACTTATGGCTCATGACTAGAGAGAGATATGTATGAGGATGCATGCATAGGGTACAGATACAGTTTGGATACAGTGACAGGTTACAGATCTATGTGAAAGAAGTTACACAGGGTTAGAAGTTTTCATAAGAAAGAAAACCCTAGTTTTCAGAAGGCATACGTAGGTTGCATAACAGTTTGATCACGTACATACGTGGGTTGCATAACAGATAGGGCACTAACATACGCGTGTTGCACACTACAGGCCACGTACCTGTTGTATTTTGTTGATACATGTTCATTTCAGGTATAGATTGATTACAAGGCATTTGTATAGGTTGGCTGCAGGTCAGTGGTACAGATTGATACAGTTGTACAATGGTATATCTCATAGTGATAGTGTGAAAATAGTTCCATCATTCTACTTATACGTCAAGGAGGTTGGATCAGGAAAAGACATGTTGTTGTATCCAGAGAACATAGGGGTTGTGGCCTCCTAGTTGTAGTCAGAGAATTGGGGAGTTGGAGATTCCCTTGGGTTTTAGCCTAAGAAAGTAAGGGGTTAGAGCCTCCTTCAAGTTGCAGCTAGAAAACAAAGGAAGTTGGTGCTTCCAATGAATGTAATTCTTCAAGACATATAAGAAAAAGAATTATGTGGTTTTCTCCCGCTTTAGGTTTCCACGTAAAAACACTAGAGTACTTTGTATGTGTGTGATTACTCATTTGTTCATGTCTTATTTACTTTGTAACTATTGGATGATAATACTACATTGATATAACACTTTCATTTTTGGTGAAAAAGGATTAGATTTCTCTATTACTCATTCAACCCCCCTCGAAGTAATCCAACAATTGGTATCAGAGCCAGTTCCTTCAGAAATTAGTTTAACTACTGAAAGGTAGATCATGGAGAATAAAAGCATGTATAAAAATGGAATACCAAAGTTTGATGGACATATGTATGAATTTTGGAGCATAAGGATGAAAACATATATACATGAACTTGGATTTTAAATTTGGCAACCAATTGTAGATGGATACACATCACCAACAGTTCCTCCAACAAATGAAAAAGCAATAAAAATCGGTAAGAATAATTCCAAAGCCACAAATGAAATTTTGAATGGTCTTGGAGAATCGATATTCACCAAAGTTGCACATTGTAAATCCGCTAAAGAGATTTGGGACAAACTTCAAAATATTTATGAAGGAGATTAAAAAGTCAAAGCAACAAAGCTTCAAACTTAAAGAGGTTAGTTTGAACAACTAAAGATGAAGGAAGATGAGATTATTGCATCTTATTTTTTACGAGTCGATGAAATAATAAATGCAATCATGGGATTGGGAGAAGAAATCAAAGAATCTTTTCTTGTTCAAAAGGTACTAAGATCTCTTCCTATGAGATTTGACCCTAAGATATCAACACTATAAAAAAGAGCATATATGAACTCAATAAGCATGGACAAATTACATGGAATCTTCATAGCATATGAAATGAGAACTGAATAGGAAAATGCAAATATAAAAGAAACATCCAAAAAGCATCCAAAAAGTCAAAATAAAGGGAAGAAAAAAGAAAAATAACATAGCAGCAGCAATGACGTCTCAGAAGACGATGAAGAAGTGGCCAAATTTTTCAAAAGATTAAACAAGAGAACCAACGGCAAGTATAGAGGTGAGCTTCCTTTGATTTGTTTTAATTGTGATGGTATTGGTCATTTTGCTAACAAATGTTCTCATAAGAAAAAGAGAAATGATGAAGATTACTCAAATAGCAAACAAAAATATAAAAGAAAAAGAACCACAAAGAAAGTTTTTAAGAAAATCTTATGCACGAAAGAAGACATCTCATCATTAGATGAAGATGAAGGCAGTGGCAGTGAGACACAAAAAGTTCTATTCATGGCAGTATAAGACTCTAATAAATAAAGCTTCGAAGAAGAATATGAAGAGGCCGAAGAAGAATATGAAGAAGCCGAAGAAGAATATGAAGAGGCATAAGTTGACTACCGAGAAGAATTGTTGTGTGCCATAGAAGTTATCAGAAGAGAAAAGAAGAGAAACAAGAAACTACAAGCGAAACTAGATAAGAAAGAAAAAACTCAAGAACTAGAACAAATGATCACAAATTTCAAGTTTCAAATAGAAGAATATAAAAGAATTGAGGAAGCACTAAAAGAACAGCTAGAAGAAAAAGACATGATCATTGGAAATTTGGAAGAAGATATTTTTACATTAAGAAAGGATCTTCAAAAGAAAAATATGTAGAACAACTCAAAAGTTTTGGATGACATTATCAACAGTCAAAAATGTCATCATGACAAGTCTGGACTTGGATACAATCAAATAGAAAAGGGATCAATATCCAAAACAACAGAGCAAGAAACGTATCCAAAAAGCTATGCAGAAACAATCAAAGGGGATAGGAAGATCTATGAGGAAGATTACAGGGACACTCCTCCACTGATAAGATTCGGATTTAAGAATCAACAACCAACAAATAGGCCTCAAGAAGAAGACGAATTCATAAGAGTACCTCCTTTCAGAATATCTTCAACTCCCAGGTATCAAACTATATTTTTTTGTTTATGTTATGCATGTAATAATTTTGGACATAAAGCTGTGAATTGCAGAGCCAACAACAAGAACATAAACAACTTTGAAAGTCATACAAAAAAGAGTTATCCAAGAATGCCTAGTGAAATGCAGAGAATAAGTTACAACATGTTTGAATCTTTGAGCACTAAAGTGGAATGTTACAAATGTAACAACTTTGGACACATGGCCAAAGATTTCAGAATGGCAGTCCCTCCTAGAAAACCGTAACACAATAACAATAGTCACAGATAGGAACCTCAAAAAAGGACATGGATAAGAAATCATATTCAGTATAGAAATGAAGAATGCACTCTCGTTCTACAAGCTAAGCATAATAAATGTGGTTGGTATGTTGACAGTGGCTATTCAGGAAAAGAAGGTTTAGGAAAATTGATTTCAACAAATGCGAGAACTTCAAGCAACATATATGTATTAAGTGAAATTGGAAATGAAAAGTGTTTCTTAGGAAAGGAAGATGAAAGTTGGCTATGGAACATAAGAATGAGTCATATACATTTTGATAACCTTTTCAAAGTCAACGAAAAGGAATTAGTTAGATAAATTCCCCACATCATGAAACCAACGAACACTTTATGCAAGCATTGTCAACAAGGAAAGAAAACAAATACCAGGTTCAAATCAAAGGAATATTCAACGACAAGACCACTAAAAATTGTGCATACTGATCTAGTTGGACCAACTACAACAAAGGGTTTAAAAGGTGAGAAATACTTTATGTTATTAATTGATGATTATACAAGAATGACTGTAGTTTGATTTCTCAAGAATAAGTCAGAATCTTTTTAAAACTTCAAGGTCTACAAGGAAATGGTCAAAAATGAAATGGATTCAAAAATCAAATTCTTAAGATCTGATAATGGAGGAGAGTCAACTTCAAAGGAATTTATGGATTACTGCAACAATCATGGAATAAAAATACAATTCTTCATTGCTAGGACACCTCAACAGAATGGAGTTGTTGAAAGAAAGAACAGGACAATACAGGAAATGGATCGAATAATGCTTATGGATTCCAAATTGATAGATATGTTTTGGACACATGTAGTGCATACAATAGTTCACATTAAAAATAGAGTAATTCTCAGAGATAGCACAAAATAAACTCCCTATGATCTATGGAAAGGAAGACCAACAAATGTGAAGCACTTCAGAGTTTTTGGAAGCAAATGATACATCAAAAGAGAAGATGGTAGAATGTGAAAGTTTGAATCTCGTGTGGACAAAGGAGTACTTTTTGGTTGCTCAAGTACAAGGAAAACATACAAGTGTTACAATCTGATATTGAACAAAGTTGTGGAAAGCATCAACATAACAATTGATGAAACAGATAGACCGGAATTAAAGCAAGAAGAAAATGAATCAATGGAACAACTTTACGAAGAAGAAGCAGAAGATGAAAAATAAGTAGATGGGGAATATGAAGGGGATCCAACAGAATAAGAAGATCAAGTTCAACAACTACCTCCAAAGACACCTAGAAGACGAGTACATAAGAATCATCCTTCATATTAGATTATTGGAAACAAAGACGCAAGAGTTGAGACTAGAAGAAGAATTTGTTCACTAGAACAAACACACCTAGCACTCTCATCTAAGATTGAACCAACCTTTTTTGAAGAGTCCAGCAAGGATGCATTTTTGAATAAGGCCATGGATGAAGAATTGGATCAAATAGAGAAAAATGACACTTGGGAATTGGTTCCAAGACCAAAGGATAAGAATCTGATCAGCACAAAGTGGGTATACAAGAATAAATTGAATGAAGATGGACATGTTACAAGGAACAAAGCTAGATTGGTATGTAAAGGATATACACAGGTTGAAGGAATCGACTTTGAAGAGACATTTTCCCCAGTTTCCAGAATGGAAGCAATCTTCTTTCTTTTAGCTTATGCATGCTCCAAAAATATTAAAATGTATCAGATGGACGTAAAATCACCTTTTCTGAATATGGAACTTGAATAAGAAGTCTACATTGAACAACCATAAGGATTTCAGTTGTCAGAGAACGTAGATTATGTGTGTAAATTAAAGAAGGACTTGTGTGGTCTAAAACAATCTGCTAGAGCATTGTACTCTAAACTGGATAAATATCTACAACACGAAGGGTTCGGAAAAGGAAATGAAGACAACAACCTCTACATCAAGGTAACTCAAGATAGTATTTTATTAATTGAAGTTTATGTTGATGATATTATTTTTGGAAGTATTGATGACAGGTTAATCTAAAACTTTGCAAAGGACATGCAAAATGAATTTGAAATGTCATTACTTGGAGAACTATCCTTCTTTCTGGGTCTTCAGATACATCAAAGAAATCAATGAACTTTTATTTCTCAAACCAAGTATATCAGAGAAATGTTAAAAAGGTTCGGAATGGAAGATTTAAAACAAGTTATCACTCCCATGAAAACTAGTTGCAAGTTGAGCTAAGATGATGATTCAAAGTCTACAAATCAGAGGCAATACAGGTCAATGATTGGTATCCTAATATATGTGACAACATCTAGACCAGATGTAATGTAGGAAGTTGGACAGGTGGCACAATTTCAAGAAGCACCAAAGGAATCACGTCTATTAGAAATGAAGAGGATTTTCAGATATCTCAAAGGAACAAAAGAGTTTGGATTATGGTATCCAAAAGAAAAGGATCTATCACTTATTGCCTACACAGATGTAGATTGGACAGGTTGTATTGATGACCAAAAAAGCACTAGTGGAGAAACATTCTACTTGGGTGAGTGTTTAGCATCATGTCTAAGCAAGAAACAATCATCATTATCTTTATCTACAGTCAAGGAAGAATATATTGCAGCAACAACATGTTGTACACAGGTCCTATGGATGAAATAAACTCTGATAGATATACAGGATGAGTATGATGAGCCCATTCCAATCTATTGTGATAATACAAGTGGCATCAGTATCGCAAAGAAATCGGTGATGCACTCTAAGACGAAGAACATTCCAATCAAGTATCACTTTATACAAGAACAAGTTGCAGAAAAGAACATCAGAGTTGAATATGTGGGCACAAGAGAACAAGTGGCAGACATCTTTACAAAACCGCTTCCATAGGAATCCTTTGAGTATATTCGCTAGAGACTTGGAGTTATTTCTACTCCAAAATGAATTCTTTTGAATGCTTATCTTATATGTCTTAGATGTACACAAGGAAGCAACATAAAGAGGATAGTTCAGGTTGGGAGATTAGACAGTTCAGTTAGGGGGAGTAACCTCGGATGGAAAGATCCCTTATCCATTGATGAAAAAGGGGGAGAGATTTAATAGATGTATAGGAAAAATGCATGGTTTCAGGGGGAGCGTTGGTCACAAATATGCATAAGACAACAGCTTGGTTCCGGGGGGAGCGATGGTCACAAGGGGAGATTGTTGATATGAGTGATATGAATTCAGTATTGCATGAAATGACCTCAGAATTGCATTAGAGTGTTGCCATCAATGCCAAAGGGGGATATTGTTGATTAAATGGGTTGGTTGTAATTGATGTCAACCCTTGAATAAAGTATGATAATGAATTATGGTAGCACAATGGTTTGGGTAATGGAAGAAAGTTTTTTTGATGGATAATTGTATGATTTTTGAGATATTTCCAGGAAATACTATTCCATATGGATAGTACATGTCATACCATTTTTTGTGGTATGTGGAATGTCACATAAATCCTCACGGTTAGAGAGTTATGGCCATGTGAAGTTGGAGAACCCTCATGAGTCATCTAGAAGCCCATAAAAGTCAAAGTGTTTGCAAAAGAAATTATTTAAATAATAAATTTAATGGAGGGCTCCCTAAAATAAGGAAAGTGAGATGCTACATGAAAGTATAAATAAGAGGCAAGGCTCTCTCATTTAATCACACTTGAACACATTGAATATCTATTGTTGTGTGAGGCTTATTGCAAGTACTCATTGATACATCTGAAGTTGCAAAATTCTGAGGTAGTACGAAGGGTTGATGACGAATTTCTTGGAATTATAGAAAATACCAAAAAAGCCCTATTTTATGAGGCATATGCGGGCTGAAAGCTTATAGGGTGTGTACATACTAAGGTGTATGCGGGATGACAATGTATTAGGGTGCATACGTATGCAGGCTAGCAGTGTATTAGGGCATGTACATGTTGGTAAAGCTATGGAAACTTGAGAAGATGAATATGCAGAGGTTCTATATTCTAAGATCAAATTCCCCGGAGGGTCTACAGTGCTCAGATACATCATATCTATCCATTGGTTCAAAAGGTATGTCTTATTTCTATAAATAGTTGGATTTTGATGTATGCATGATAAATGGTTATGGAGATTTGAGAATTCTCCCTAGAGAGACTAGTGTCTGCATGGGATATTTTGTATAAGTCAGATCTACAAAAATACAATGTTGGTATATTTATCGTTGATACTTCTTGTTGAGGCACATCTTGTATTTCTTGGCATATGGATAAGGTTTTCTTGCGGTATATGGTTGAGATCTTGTATTGGTTGATGTATTAAGAGGTTGAATATCAGAAAGGGTTTGAAGTCTAGATCATGTGAAGGTTATTATACTTATTCATGGTTACACACACTTATGGCACATGACTAGAGAGAGATATGTATGAGGATGCATGCGCAGGGTACAGATACAGTGTGGATATGGTGAGAGGTTACAAATCTATGTGAAAGAAGTTACACAGGGCTAGAAGTTTTCAGAAGAAAGAAAACCCTAGTTTTTAGAAGGCATATGCAGGTTGCATAATAGTTTGATCGCGTACATACACGGGTTGCATAACATATCGGGCATGTACATACGCATGTTGCATCACTACAGGTCATGTACCTATTGTATTTTATTGATATGTGTTCAGTTCAAGTACAGATTGATTACATGGAAGTTGTACAGGTTGGTTGCAGGTCAGTGGTACATATTGATACAGTTGTATAGTGGTATATCTCACAATGATAGTGTGACAGTGGTTCCATCATTCTACTTATATGTCGGGGTGGTTGGATGGGGCAAGGACAGGTGGTTCTAGCCACCTTCCAATTGTAGTCGGAGAACATAGGGGGTTGTGTCCTCCTTCTGGTTGTAGCTAGAGAATTGGGGAGTTAGAGATTCCCTTAGGTTGTAGCATAAGAAACTAGGGGGTTGGAGCCTCCTTCCAATTGCACCTGGAAAACAAATGAAGTTGGTGCTTCCAATGAATGTAATTCTTCAATACATATAAGAAAAATCATTTTGTGGTTTTCTCCCGCTTTGGGTTTCCACATAAGAAGACTGGTGTATTGTGTATGTGTGTGATTACTCATTTGTTCATTGTTTATTTACTCTGTAACTATTGGATGATAATGCTAAATTGATATAACACTTGCATTTTTGGTGAAAAAAGATTATATTTCTCTATTACTGATTCACCCACCCTCTCAGTAATCCAACAATTGGTATCAGAGCCAGTTCCTTCAGAAATTAGTTTAACCACTGAGAGGTAGATCGTGGAGAGAAAAAACATGTATAAAAATGGAATACCGCAGTTTGATGGACAGAAGTATGCATTTTGGAGCATAAGGATGAAAACATATATACATGCATAGGGATTTGAAATTTGGCAATCAATTGTAGATGGATACACAGCACCAGCAATTCCTCTGACAAATGACAAAGAAATAAACTCAGTAAGAATAATTCCAAAGCCACAAATGCACTTTTGAATGGTCTTGGAGAATCAGTATTCACCAAAGTTGCACATTGTAAATCCGCTAAAGAGATTTGGGACAAACTTCAAAATATTTATGAAGGAGATTCAAAAGTCAAAGCAACAAAGCTTCAAACTTACAGATGTTAGTTCGAACAACTAAAGATGAAGGAAGATAAGATTATTTCAACTTACTTTTTACGAGTCGATGAAACAATAAATGCAATCATGGGATTGGGAGAAGAAATCAAAGAATTTGCAATTGTTCAAAAGGTACTAATATATCTTCCTATGAGATTTGACCCTACTATATCAACACTAGAAGAAAGAGAAGATCTAAAATCAATAAGCATGAACGAATTACATGGAATCTTCACAACATATGAAATGAGAACTGAACAGGAAAATCCAAATATAAAAGAAGTAGCTTTCAAAGCATCCAAAAATTCAATGCAAAAGGGGAAGAAAAAATAAAAAGAACATAGCAACAACAGTGACGTCTTGGAAGATGATGAAGAAGTGGCCAACTTTGTCAAAAGATTGAACAAGGGAACCAACAGCAGGTATAGAGGTAAGATTCCTTTGATTTGTTTTAATTGTGATGGTATTTGTCATTTTGCTAACAAATGTCCTCATGATAAAAAGACAAATGATGAAGGTTACTCAAATAGAAAACAGACATATAAAGGGAAAATAACCAAAAAGAAAGTTTTCAAGAAAATCTTATGCACCAAAGAAGACATCTCATCATCAGATGAAGATGAAGTCAGTGACAATGAGACAGAAAGAGTTATATGAAGAGGCTGAAGAAGAATATGAAGAGGCCGAAGAAGAATATGAAGAGACAAAAGTTGACTACTGAGAAGAATTGTTGTGTGCCATAGAAGTTATCAGAAGAGAAAACAAGAAACTACAAGTGAAACTAGACAAGAAAGAAGACACTCAAGAACTAGAAAAAATGATCACAAATTTGAAGGTTCAAATAGAACAAGATAAAATAATTGAATAAGCACTCAAAGAACAACTAGAAGAGAAAGACAGGATCATTGGAAATTTGGAAGAAGATATTGTCACATTAAGAAAGGATCTTCAAAAGAAAAATATGCAGAACAACTCAAAAGTTTTGGATGACATTATCATCAGTCAAAAACTTCATCATGACAAGTCTGGACTTGGATAAAATCAAACAAAAAAGGGATCAAGCTCAAAAACAACAAAGCAAGAAAAATATCCAAAAATCTATGCAGAAACAATCAAATAGGATAGGAATATCTACAAGGAAGATTACAGGGACACTCCTCCACTGAGAAGATTCATATTTTAGAATAAAAAACCAACAGATAGGCCTCGAGAAGAAGAAGTATTCATAAGAATACCTCCTTTCAGAAGATCTTAAACCCCCAGGTATCAAACTATCTTTTTTCGTTTATGTTATGCATGTAATAATTTTGGACATAAAGTTGTGAATTGTAGAACTAACAACAAGAACGTAAACAACTTTGAAATTCATACACAAAAGAGTTATCCAAGAATGCCTAGTGAAACACAAAGAACAAGTTACAACAGGTTTGAATCTTTGAGCAATGAAGTGGAATGTTACAAATGTAACAACTTTGGACACATGGGAAAAGATTGAAGAATGAAAGTCCCTCCTAGAGAACCACAACAAAATAACAACAGTCACAAACATGAACCTCAGAAAAATGACATGGATAAGAAAGCAAAATCAAAATAGAAATGAAGAATGGACACTCGCTCTACAAGATAAGTAGAAGAAACGTGGTTGGTATGTTGATAGTGGTTGTTCAAAACACATGACAGGTGATAGAGACAAGTTTCTTACATTAATAAAGGAAAGATATGGATCAGTCTCCTTTAGAAATGATGATTCAACTAAAATCATTGGAAAAGGCACAGTCAGAATTGGGAACAAGAATACCAAGGCAAAAAATGTTCTACTAGTAGCAGATATGAAACATAATCTTCTAAGTGTGATTCAAATGTGTGACCAAGGTCATAAAGTTACTTTCGATTCACAAAAGTGTGAGATAAGAAAAGAAGGTTCAGGAAAAATGATTGCAACAACTTCGAGAACTTCAAGCAACATATATGTATTAAGTGAAATTGGAAATGAAAAGTTTTTCCTAGGAAAGGAAGATGAAAGTTGGCTATGGCATGGAAGAATGGGTCACACACATTTTGATAAACTTGTCAAAGTCAACAAAAATTAATCAATTAGAGAAATTCCCCAGATCACGAAACCAACCAACACTTTATGCAAGCATTGTCAACAAGGAAAGAAAACAAAAACCAGGTTCAAATAAAAGGAATATTCAACGAAAAGACCACTGGAAATTGTGCATACTGATCTAGTTGGACCAACTACAATAAAGGGTTTAAAAGGTGAGAAATACTTTATGTTATTAGTTGATGATTATACAAGAATGACTGTAGTTTGTTTTCTCAAGAATAAGTCAGAAGTTTTTGAAAAATTCAAGGTCTACAAGGAAATGGTTGAAAATGAAATGGATTAAAAAATTAAATGCTTGATATCTGATAATGGAGGAGAGTTCACTTCAAAGGAATTTATGGAATACTGCAACAGTCATGGAATAAAAAAGAATTTTTATGTTTCTAGGACACCTCAATAGAATAGAGTTGTTGAAAGAAAGAGTATGACATTACAGGAAATGGCTCGAACAATGCTAATGGATTCCAAATTGACAAATATATTTTAAACACAGGCAGTGCATACAAAAGTTCACATTCAAAACAAGGTAATGCTCAGAAACAACATTGACAAAACTCCCTATGAGCTATGGAAAGGAAGACCAACAAATGTGAAGCACTTCAGAGTTTTTGGAAGCAAATGCTACATCAAAAGCGAAGATGGCAGAATGGGAAACATGTATGATTTTAAGGATGGAAATTTATTTTAAAATGTAGAAACCTTAGCAAATATTACTAATCCTTCATATTCCAACTATAAATGTTTGGCGATATTTTTGTAAAAATATTCAAATTTATAAAGATTTTATATATTTTGTATAAAATTTTGGTGATGTTTAAGGTAAAATAATTTTATCCTATAGAATTTGGGAGAATCATTTTTAAAATAGCGAATACTTTTTTGGGAAAAACCATGGAAAATTAGCCCATGAACGAAATTTAGCCCCTAAAATTATCCCTGATGGGAAAGTTTGACTCTCGTGTGGAAAAAGGATTACTTGTTGGTTACTCAAGTATAAGGAAAACATACAAGTGTTACAATCTGATTTTGAACAAATTTGTGGAAAGCATAAACATAACAATTGATGAAACATGTAGACCATAATTAAAGGAAGAAGAAAATGAATCAATGGAACAACTTTACGAAGAAGAAGTAGAAGATCAAAAATAAGTAGAAGGGGAAGATGAATAGGATCTAACATAAGAAGAAGAGAAATTTCAACAAGTTCCTCCAAAGACACCTAGCAGATGAGTACAGAAGAATCATCCTTCAGATCAGATTATCGGAAACAAAGATGCAAGAGTTGAGACTAGAAGAAGAATCTGTTCACTAGAATAAACACACCTAGCACTCTCATCTACGATTGAAGCAACCTATTTTGAAGAGGCCAGTAAGGATGAATTTTGGAATAAGGCCATGGATGAAGAATTGGATCAAATAGAGAAAATTGACACTTGGGAATTGGTTCCAAGACCGAAGGATAAGAATGTGATCGACACAAAGTGGGTATATAGGAATAAATTGAATGAAGATGGACAAGTTACAAGGAACAAAGCTAGATTGCTATGTAAAGGATATGCATAGGTTGATGGAATCAAATTTTGAGAGACATTTTCCCCAGTTTCCAGAATGGAAGCAATCTGATTTATTTTAGCTTATGCATGCTCCAAAAATATCAAAGTGTATCAGATGGATGTAAAATCATCTTTTCTGAATGGGGAACTTGAAGAAGAAGTCTACATTGAAAAAACAAAAGGATTTCAGTTGTCAAAAAACACAGATTATGTGTGTAAATTAAAGAAGGCCTTGTATGGTCTAAAACAAGCTCCTAGAGCATGGTACTCTAGACTGGATAAATATCTATAGCAAGAAGGGTTTAGAAAAGGAAGGGAAAACAACAATCTCTACATCAAGGTAACTCAAGATAGTATTTTATTAATTGAATTTTATGTTGATGATGTTATTTTTGGAAGTATTGATGATAGGTTAAGCCAGAAATTTGCAAAGGACATGCATAATTAATTTGAAATGTCATTACTTTGAGAACTATCATTATTTATGGGTCTTTATATACGTCAAAGCAATCAAGGAATTTTTATTTCTCAAACCAAGTATATCTCAGAAATGTTAGAAAGGTTTGGAATGGAATATTGCAAACCAGTTATCACTCCCATGCAAACCAGTTGCAAATTGAGCAAAGATGATGATTCAAAGTCTACATATCAGAGGAAATACAGGTCAATGATTGGTATCCTACTATATGTGACAATATCCAGACCATATGAAATGCATGTAAATGTGTTGAACCTGCACAAAATAGATCTAGCTAAAAAATAGTACACACATTTGCAGAGAGAATTTGAGAAAGAATAAGGAGAGATAGAATGAAAGAATTCTCATTAACCGTTGTGAATAATGAATAATTTAGACATGATATACTCTATATAACTCAATGAGTGCACACTGAAGGAGAACCAATGCACCATAGTGATGGTCTAAAGTGATCTAGACACACACGAGTAGTTACAGGAGTGAACTTCCACCTATTCTAGTCTCTCAAGAAGTACGAGAGTGAAATGCCACCAAGTTGAATTAACTAGTCAATTACTCTTCAGTTAACTGACTGAACAGAGAGTAGTAAGGAGTTAACTCAAGAAATCAAGGGTGATGTGACAGTATGGTGATGATCCCAATGTTGCATGGTGACAAAACCAATGCAGCATCTAAACTCAACTCAACTAGTCAAACTGAAGTGTCAACTGAAAGAGAATATTCCCTAGGTGGAAAATTCTCCCCTAAAATATAGGAGACTGGATAATGACTAATTATGACTAATAAACAAGGAAAAACCATAAGGAAAATAAATCCTAGGTGTGTGTGAAGTAACTCCAAAACCTCCCTGAACATCACTATGATGAAAATAAAGAATGGGTCCTGGGAACGAGGCCATGTTAGGTACCCAAATAAAAAAGATACACTAAAATAAAGTGAGAAAAGAGGGAAAACCTCATGGGAAAACTCCCCCCTCAAGATACAATGTATTTAAAAAGAAGAACTACAATTGCTAGGCAACTGTGTCCTTCACTATAAGATGACTTCGCCGAGAATGAATCTTATGCTCAATGAAGATCTTGGTGAATATGTCTGTCATTTGTTCTACTGAAGGAAAAAGTTGTAAGTTGATGATCCCCTTGTGTACTAAGTCCTATATGTAGTGTATGTGGATATTTATGTGCTTCATCTGCTTCCTCTGAACTGGATCTCTACAGAACTTCAAAGTTCTCTAGTTGTCACACCAGATGACGGTCGACCGATGAAATTGAATGCCCAACTCAGTGAAAAAATGTTGTAGCCACATAGCCTGAATGGTTATGTTAACTACCCCTCTGTACTCTTCCTCGACTGAAGATAGAGCAACGACAACTTATTTCTTGCTCGACCAATAGATAGGCCCTGAACCCAGACTCAGTGAGTAACCAGATGTGGACTTGCGATCAGTGTTATCACCGGCCCAATCGAAATCAATGAACTCGATGATATCTAATGTAGAGTCTATTACATAATGAATCCCAAAGGTGATGGTGCCCTGTACATATCGAAGGATACAATTTTCATCCTTCCAATGTATCTCATGTGGCTCTTGCATGAACCTGGAAACTGCACCAATTGCATAGGAGAGGTCTAGTCTAGAGTGTGTGAGATAAAAAAATCTCCCCACTAGATGTCTGTACAGTGTGTTGTCAACCAGTGGAGTCTCCTCACCATCCTTAAGTTTGACTCTTGATAGGAAAGGAGTCAAAGTAGACTTGCAGTCTATCATGTGAAATCTCTCAGGGATATCTTGTGCATACTTATCCTGAGATAGTTTGATGCCTGATGCATCCTAACTGGTCTCAAGTCCAAGGAAGAAGTGTAGAGAACCCATGTTCATCATAAAAAACTTTTCACGTAGAATCCTCTTGACTGCAGCAATTGTTGAAGTCGAGAAACCAATGATCAACAAATAATCAACGTACAGAACTAAGAGTAGAAGAGAATCAGTTGTCTTGAGAATGTAGACATTTGGGTCTGATTTACAACATACAAAGTTCTGTGACAATAGGTAGGAGTCCATCTTGGAATACCGTTCCCTTAGAGCCTTCTTGAGTCCATAAAGGGACTTCTTTAGTCGATAGACCAAAGACGAGTCATGCATAAATCCCTGGGGCTTCTCCATGTAGATCTCCTCAAAGAGATCACCATGAAGAAATGAATTATTCATGTACATTTGATGGACTTCCCATCCTTTGGTTTCCACAATGGCAAGTGCCAATCGTATGGAATCCATATTCACTACTAGACTGAAGGTCTCATCATAGTCAATACCATGAACCTATTGAAATCCTTTGGTGAAAATATTGGCTTTGTATTTGATGATCTATCCATCTATTGTGCTCTTGGTCCAATAGACCCATATGCATCTGACAAGTTTCCTCCCAGAATGAAGGGGAACCAGATCCCAAGTCTAGTTCTTGAGGAGGGATTTATACTCCTCCTGCATGGAAGATTCCCAAAAGGGATTTGTAGCAGTCTCGCCATAAGACTGTGGATCTAAAGAATGAACCAAGAAAAGATTCCTGGATGGAAATGGTTCAGTGGAAATGATTGCAATAGGAGGCTCCTCAAAATCAGATCGAGTCCTCCTAGTATCGGTTGGATCACCAATGAGATCCCCTGCATCCTGAAGACTAGTTCGTGCCCACTTGGGCCTCTACTTTGGCTCTAAAACTACATCTGGATGCTCTGACTCTGCATCCAAATGTACTGACTCTGAATCTAAATCAGATGATTCCTATAAATTAGAAATCTCTTATGAAGAAGAGTATGCATGTTCATTCTCATCATCTCGGATAGGTGGAAGAATGAAGGTGTCTGCATGTGACTATTGAGGTGCATGCAGGACACTTTCCTCGAATTGGACACTTCGCTCAATGATGAGATGATCCAAGGAAAGGTCAATAATTCTATATCCCTTCACACCGTCGGGGTATCCAAAAAAAATGAACTCAGTGCTTTGTGGATCAAGTGCCTTCCTATTTTTAGAGGTAATCTGGGCCCATGCACGTGAACCAAAAATGTGAAAGTGGGTCACTTTCGGTTTGAGGCTACTCCAAGCCTCATAGGGGGTCTTATCCTTGATAGATCTATGGGGAGATATGTTTTGGATGTATGTTGCAAAATTAAGTGCTTTGTCCCATAGTCTCTGTGGTAGAGACTTTGCATGCATCATGCAAGATTCCATCTTCTTTAGAGATCTCTTTTTCTACTCAACAACTTTGTTTTGCTATGGAGTATAGGGAACTATGTGATGCAACTGAATCCCTACCTCATGGAAAGGATTATGGATCTCATGATTTACATACTCTCCCCCGTTATCAATTTGAAGTAATTTGATCTTCTTTCCAAACTGTGTCTCAAATAGGGATTTGAAATCTTTGAGTTGTTGAAAGACCTTGTATTTTTTCTTGAGAAAGTACATCCATGTAAAACATGAGAAATCATCAACAAAAATGAGAAAAAACCTCACTTTTTTGATGGATGGATGTGGAAAAGGACTCATAAGGTCACTGTGGATCATATCTAAAGGTGTAAAATCTCTCTGAGACTTTCCTTTATCGAATTTCTCTTGAGGGTGTTTTCCGAGAACACATCACTCACATACTCCCTTGGAGAGATGGATGTTTGGTAGACCATAAACTAATCTGTGCTTTCTAATTTTTTGCATGTATCTAAAATTCAAATGTCCAAACATTTCGTGCCATATCCTACTACTTTCATCAACATGAGTAATCAGTAAAGTAGAAGCAGGTTCAATGAATTCAGAAAATGTATACAATCTAGACTGATGATTTACCTCACTGATAGCGACCCTGGAGTTGGCTTGTATGTCGTATATGTCCAAGGAATTTGGTGTGAAGATGAATTTATTTCCGGTGTCATAATTCTTCATCAGATACATGGAGAGAAGGTTGACAGAAAGTTTGGGAACATGCAACACATTCTCGAAGCTTCCATTGGTGAGTTCAATCCTTCCTTTGTCGGTGACTTCGACAGAAGAGTTGTCCCCCATAAGAATAGTAGGGCCTTTGCATGCATAAAATGAAGAATATATTGATTCTAAGGAATCCATGTGATCTGATGCTCCTAAATCTATGATCCAATCATCGGGAGAGGAATTGATTGCAATCAAGGAATGGCTAGAATTGCCTTTCTTGGAATTTCGCTATTTTGGATTCTTCTTCTTTTCACCCTCGGGGATGCGATCTCCAAGGTTGTTTTTATAAAGTATTTTAGAAATCAGATATTTTTGTTTTTCATGCATGTGGTTTCTGAATGGAATCCTTTGTGACAGTATGTGCATTTCTCCCCTTTTCCCCTTTGGATCTGGAGGCATCGATGAAGGGTTTTGTGTACCCTTCCTTCTTCAGACGTGCATGAGATTTCATTTTATCTTTACCTTTGGATTTATGATATTTTTGGTTGCCATCATGCATAGTGAGTTCATGCGCCCTTGGGCCTTTGATTGTGCACATGTTGATGAGTTTGGTTTGGTCTTGTGTCAGTACTTTGATAAAGTCCTCAAGAGAAGGCATCTTCCAAGTGGCTCCAGAAGTGAATCTGAAAAAATTGAATGTGGATACTAATACAGATAATTTAAGACCAATATTGGAGAGAATGTTTAGAACCATTTGTTTCTCCTCCTTCGATTTATCAACCCAACAAGCTTTGAGTTGCGACAGTAAATCCTTGAATTTTGTAAAGAAATCTTAGATATTGTCAAATCTTTTTGGATCCAATGTGAGCAGATCCACTTCAAGCATGTGTCCCCTCATATCATCCTATTTGCAAAATATCCCTTCCAAGGTGGTCTAGGATTCATTGGGATTCTTACAGGAAGATATATGAAAAATGAGATCGGGAGAAATAAGACTGCAAATTGTTTTGAGTGCCTCATCCATGTGATTTAAGTACTTGGATTTTTCTATGGATGATGTCGGTTTTGTATCTGTATTCAAGGTTAACATGTACAACCCTATGGTTCAGATATGTATGGCCATTTTCTCCTTCCATCCAAAATAGTTGTAAGGTGTAAGAATGAATTCTTTTTGGAAATCCATCTTTCCATTGTTTTCAATCTTTTGTACCTACAAAAATTTTGGTGTAGCTTTTTATTAGTAGACTGTATGCTATGATACCATGTAAATGTGTTGAAACTACACATAATATATCTATCTAAACAATAATACACACATTTTCAAAGATAATTTGAGAAAGAAGAAGAAGAAGGAGATAAAGAATGAAAGAATTATCATTAACCGTTGTGAATAATGAATAATTTACACATGATATACTCTGTATAAATCAATGAGTGCACACTGGAGGAGAACCAATGTCCCATAGTGATGGTCTAGAGTGATCTGGACACATACCAACAATTATGGGAGTGAACTGCCACCTATTCTAGTCTCTCAGGAAGTTACGGGGGTGAACTGCCACCTAGTTGAGTTAACTAGTCAACTAGTCTTCAATTAACTTACTGAATAGAGAGTACTAAGGAGTTAACTCAAGAAATCAAGGGTAATGAACTAGTTTGGTGATGATAACAAGGAAAGTGTGCATTATCTAGTGATGATCCCAATATTACATGGTGACAAAACCAATGCAAAACCTAAACTCAACTCAACTAGTCAAACTGAAGTGTCAATTGAAAGATAATATTCTCCCCTAAAATATAGGATACTGGATACTGACTAATTATGACTAATAAACAAGAAAAAACCTCAGGAAAAAGAAATGCTAGTTTTGTGTGAAGTAACTCCAACAATGCAGGAAGTTGGACATGTGGCACGATTTCAAGCAACACCAAAGGAATCACATCTATTAGCAGTGAAGATAATTTCCAGATATCTCAAAGTAACAAAAGAGTTTGGATTATGGTATCCAAAAGGAAAGGATATATCACTTATTGCCTACACAAATGCAGATTGGGAAGGTTGTATTGATGACCTTCAAAGCACCAGTGAAGCATCGTTCTACTTGGGTGAGTGTTTAGTATCATGGCTAAGCAAGAAACAATCATCAGTATCTTTATCTACAACCGAGGAAGAATATATTGTAGCAAAAACATGTTGTACACATGTCTTGTGGATGAAACAAACTCTGAAAGATATACAGGTTGAGTATGATGAGCCCATTCCAATCTATTGTGGTAATACAAGTTCCATCAGTATCTCAAAGAACCTCATGATTCACTCCAAGACGAAGCACATTCCAATCAAGTATCACTTTCTACAGGAACAAGTTGCAAAAAATAACATCACAGTTTAATATGTGGGCACAAAAGAACAAGTGGCAGACATCTTTAAAAAAACACTTCCAAGGGAAGCCTTTGACTATCTTCGCTAGAGTCTCAGATTTATTTCTACCGCAAAATGAATGCTTTTGAATGTTTATCTTATATGTCTTAGATGTACAAAAGGAAGAACCATAAAGAGGATAGTTCAGGTTGGGAGATCAAATAGTTCAATTAGGGGGAGCAACCCCAAATGGAAATATATCTTTTCCATTGATCACAAAGGGGGAGAGATTTATCAGATCCATAGGACAAAGACATGGTTTCAAGGGGAGCATTGGTCATAGAGATGCAGAGGACAAAGGCTTGGTTTTAGGGGGAGCGATGGCCACAGGGGGATATTGTTTATATGAGTGATATGAATTCAGCATTGCATGACATGACCTTAGTATTGCATAAGAATGTTTCCATCAATGTCAAAGGAGGATATTGTTGATTAAATGGGCTGGTGTTCATTGATTTCAACCCTTGAAGAAAGTCCGGTAGAAAAATGGTATGGGTAATGGACCCAAGTTAGTTTGATGGATAATGGTATGATTTTTGAGATATTTGTAGGTAAGACTATTCCTTATCAATAGTAAATTTCATGCCATTTCCGGTGGTATGTGGAACGTCACATAAATCCCCGCGGTTAGAGAGTTATGGACATGTGAAGTTGGAGAACCCTCATGAATCATCTAGAAGCCCCTAAAAGTCAAAGTGTTTGCAAAATAAATTACTTAAATAATAAAGTTAATGGAGAACTCCCTAAAGTGAGATGCTACATGAAAGTATGAATAAGAGGCAAGGCTCTCTCATTTAATCACACTTGAACACATTGAATATTTCTTTTTGTGTGAGTCTTATTGCAAGTACTCATTAATACATCTAAAGTTGTGAAAGTATGAGGTAGTACGAAGGGTTGATGGAGAATTTCTAGGAATTACAAAGAATACCAAATAAACCCTATTTTATGAGGTGTACGCGGGCTAACAATGTATTAGGGTGCGTACATAATGAGGCATACACGAGCTGGAAATGTATTAGGGTGCGTATGTACGCGGGTGGTAGTGTATTAGGGTGCGTACATGTTGGTAAAGATATAGAAACTTGAGAAGATGAATATGCAGAGGTTCTAGATTCTGAGATCAAGTTCCCAGGAAGGTCTACAGTTCTCAGATACATCAGATCTATCCATTGGTTCAAAAGGTATGTCTTATTTCTATGAATAGTTAGATTTTGATGTATGCATGAGAAATGGTTATGGAGATTTGAGAATTATCCCTAGAGATAATAGTGGTTTCATGGGATATTTTGTATAAGTCATATCTACATAAATACAATGTTGATATATTTATCATTGATACTTCTTGTTGAGGCTAAGGTTTTTTTGTGGCATATGATTGAGAGCTTATATTGGTTGATGTATTGAGAGGTTGAATATCAAAAAGGGTTTGAAGTCTAGATCATATGAGGGCTATTATACTTATTCATGATTACACACATGTATGGCACATCACTAGAGAGAGATATGAATGAGGATGCATGCATAGGGTACAGATACAGTCTGGATACAGTGACTGGTTATAAATCACGTTGGTCGCGTACATACGTGGGTTGCATAACAGATAGGGAGCGTACATATGTGTGTTGCATCACTATAAGCCATGTACCTATTGTATTTTTTTGATACATGTTCAATTTAGGTACAGATTGATTATAGGGTAGTTGTACAGGTTGGTTGCAAGTCATTGGTATAGACTGATACATTTGTACAGTGGTACAATGATACCATCCATCTCATCATGATATTAAAAAATGATCGTTTATTTTGATAAGTGATCAAGCACTCGCTTGGCCTAGCATCTGGTCACACCCTGCGGTTGTATGGAATAAAGAAATAAGGGTAAAGAAGAGTCGGTGCTTAAATTAATAATCTTGTGGTTTTGCGCATATGGTCACATGTAAATGGTTTGAAGGAAGCGCCTCTGTATAACTCGATTTCTTCAATATTTGCAGAGACATGGAATCGAGTTAAAAAGAAATCGATACATACCTGTGATCGATTTACAAAAATCACTCTCACTGAATTAAATAATTAACAATATTTTTTGAATAATAATAGTGAGTATTGTTACTATTAAAATGAAGAGGTGTGATGGTCCAAACAAAGGGACACGATGTTTCATAGCTCACACTAGTTGGAAGAGTATATAAACGAGAAAGAGTGATGAGAAGAAAGTGTCTCTGTAGTCCAGATAAGACGATCAAAATAGAAGAAGACTCCAAGAAGAATAATTGTTGGTTCTTATGAAGTGAGGGTGGAAGGGAGAAGCATGGAAGGATTCATATCCTTGCTAAGAAAATTGTGAAAGATAAGGGATTTGGAGCTTCCTAGGGTTGGTTCCCTAAAGACAAGGGAGTTGGTGCTTCCTAGGGTTTGTGCCCTAAAGATGAGGGAGTCGGTGCTTCCTAGGGTTGGTGCCCTGAAGAAGGGGATTGGTGTCTCTTAGAGTTTGTTCTCTAAAAAGGATTGGTGTTCTTCACCATTCTTTATAAAAAATCGTAATTCCTGTTAAATATATTTATATAATTGAATTTGCATGCAATTCATTGTTGATTCATTGTGGTAATCAATAAAATATAAAACATAATTGTTAATTGGTAAAAAGGGGTAATAATTATTCACCCCCCCCCTCTTAGTATTCCAACAGACCACACGTATGTGCTAGAACATCTAGTCGATGATGAGGGAGATTCTCCTCTGATGTTCAAAAAATAAATTATTTAGGTACATGGACATCCTATGAATAAAGAAAAAATGATATAATTGAAAATCAAATATAGCTAATCAATCAAAAATTGCACATGCTCTACACTGATCTAGAACAAGAAAAACAAGATCACTTAGCAACAAAAGTTGTGAAGAAGGCTTCCAAATAAGAATGACGATAAAAAGTAGCACATAAAAAATATCTTTCATTGAATTATAGAATGTTTGAATAATGGAATAATAGTTCCGATTATGAGTATCTGATTCAATATCATGATTTAACTGATCATTTCAGTAACCTCTCTCTAGTTGACTCCAATCTACAATCTCAGTCTCCATTGTTTTTCAATGCGGGAGAAAAAATGTCAGAACTAGAAAACAAATTAGAGCCTGAAAGGTCAATCCTTGACCTTGTTCAAGATAAAGGGAAAAGAATTAAGAAGAGGGTAACCATATCAAAGAAGAAATAAAGAAAAAAAAAAGGTGAGTTACCAATCTATTAAACTAGTCAAAATGCAAGTAGATGTCTGACCTGAGAAATTTGGAACATCCAAGTTAACCAAAGATGAGATTATGAAGTTATTTCCTAATTTCCTAAGGCCCGCTATGATAAAAGTATCAAGGCTATAGATAGATAAACTCCCAAAAGTAGAAAAAGAACTAATTAATGCAAGTACATTTGGTTATGTGCTTGATCTTGGTGGGTCTAGAAATCCTAAAGACTCAATACAAGTTTGGATGTGAAGCTTATATCATATGAAAGCAACTGATCACTTAGATAATTCCTTTATATTTGCATTACCTGAAAGAAGAATGATTGGTATGGTATATGATTGATGGATGGCCCCATCTCAGGAACAAATAAACAATGTTATTAATTTTGGATTAGGGACTTTGGATTCATTGTTAAGAACTCAATTTCTCCCTCAACTTACAGATAAAAAAAAAAAATCAACAATTACCGAGTTAAAAAAAATGGAATTGAAAGATCCATAGTATATCAAATAATTTTCTAATAGATGGTTGTAGCTTGTGTATAAATCCCACCTTGTTAATGATCATTTCTCTAAAGTTACATATCTGGCTAAGTTGCCTAACAATATTGGTGACCTAGTTCTAAAAGATATATAGAACAAGAATATGCAAGTTGGTGGTTTGTATTATATTGATTTGGTATAGTTATGTATAGAGAATATTAAATATCTTTGTTAGCAGAAGAATGCTCAAGAAATCATTAATCCTTCTCTAAGCTCCTGCAAAGAATTACTGCCATGGACTCCTTTCAAGTCAAAGAATAAAACACATACATGGACCAAGAGGTATGGAAAATATAATATGAAAATGATGTCAAATCATAAAATATTGTTATAACCCTAAATTTCTCTTCACATGCATACCTAGATTTTGGCCCTCTTACTTGCATTTTTTGTGAAAGCACCGTTGAGTTTCTCTTCTAAAAAACCATTTTTTTGAAAATGTACACACCCTGCTCCACTACTTCCCACGTACATATGTTTGTTGCACCATTACAACCCGCATACATATGCATGTTGCACCATTAAAACCCGCATATACTTGCAAAAGTTGCAAGAAAATAAAATGTTGCAAGGAATTCGTTGAAATTGATGGGCTATTGGAGGTTTCCCAACCAATCCATCTGCTATATCCCATCACCCAACCAAATAACCATCCTTTTGGCATATAAAAGGAGGTTTTGGGGTCTCATTTCACACCTAGACATAAGAACAGGGAAAATATGCTCGTTTCACATCCCCTCCTTGCCCAAGTTATTACAGCCCCTTTTGTGAGAATTGCCTCTGCATTTTCTCATTATCCCTTCTTCATCCATCAGAACCTATTCATTTCCCAAGAAGAGATCAGAAGGTTGAGAGGAGAATCCTTACAAAGGTGCACTTGGAGCTTGGTGAAGAGGAGCCCAGACCAGGTTCGCGGAGCGATAGTCGGCTTTGATTGTAAAGGTATAATCATTGAGTTATTAATAAGAGAATTACTTTTCCTATCCCAAATCATGGTGTATTGAATTCTTTTATTGGTTTATGTTATAACATCTAACCCTAATTTGTATATGGAATAGCATGTTTGTCATTTCCTGTTTATCAATGTTTGGATGTAGGTTAGCCCTAGGAGGAGGCATCCAGTCAGCGAAGCTTTTAAGTGCAAGGAGATCATCACCGGAAGTGAAGTAGAGGCATAGTTACCCAACCTTCCTCATATTTGCTTTCCTTCTATGAGTTTTGGGTATCTTTGGGGTAATTAGAGAAGTAGTTGAATTTTAGATGGTTATTTGATCTTCCTACATTCTGAACCCTAGTGTAGTCATAGGGGGGTTTTCCTGCTAGTGGAATTGGCGACCATACTGGGAAAGCCTCTAGGGTTTTAGGGGATTTTCGGGTTGTCTGATTGGTTTTCTTTACCTTTCGAGTTTCTGTTGAGTTTTAGGAGACTTTTAACCAATTTTGGTCACCTTGAGGTGCTATACCAGTTCTCCCTGCCCTATAAGATTGTTTGTTTTATTTATTTTTAAGGGAGTATAGAGGTGTACGCGCCCTACTTTGGGACATCCCACATACATACACATCCTTCTAAGTAAATCGCCCATGTACATACGCAGGCTGCTGAAACAAAAACAATGTACTTGGTTCAAGATTTAAAAAAAAATAAAGAGGTAATCAACCTCTTTCCAGATTGAGGTTTATACTTCTCAGGGTTTCTTGATATAGTTCAGAGTCTTTGTTTTTACAGCCACAACTCGGGTTAAATTCCAGTTTACTTGTCTTTTGAAGCTTCTTGTGTTTACTTCTGAAAGGGTTTTGAATGAGTTTTTGAGTGATTGATCTGCCTATTTGGTTTCTTTTATGATTCCCTATGATCCGCAATAGGACAAAGATTTTTTTTAGTCTTGTCTTGTTTTTCTTTTTACCCCTTTCGTTTTCTTTGAGAAAAGATAAAAATATTTAGTTCAATCTTTTTGTTTGAAGCATTTTTCAAAAAAAAAAAGATTTCTCATTTTCAGTTTGGTAAAGTAGTTGGAGTTAGTTATCTTACTAGAAAGGAAAAAGAGTTCATTTTTAAAGTTCTTTATTGATTTCTTGAAACTTAAGTAGCTTGTAGTCAAGAGAAATTTTTGTTTTAGGTCTTCTTTTTAAAGATCTTGAAAATTTAGTTACTGAAAAGTTGATTGCAAAGAGTTAGTTGTAAATATTTACTTTTGACTAGAAGTAATTTTTCTTTCAGAGTTTCATATTTTTCTCCTCTTTTCATCTCTCATAACATCACAAGTTTCACCGCCATATCTTTTGAGTTAATCAATCCATTAAAACAAACACTAAAACTAAAATTAATTATACTTTTATGTTTGTGGGTTCAACCAACTAGTTTAGGGTCAGGGCCTTGAATTAGGTTGGAGAGGAAACTCTTCAAGGCCGTTAAACAAACATGGGAGTTGAAGCTAGGGAGTTTTAAATTATAATGACATGAAAGTTATCCGAGACCCCCCTCTAACACAGGGGATAAACATGAGGTCGCATGAGGAAAGGAAGCAGAGTTAACCCCTCCAAATCAAGACTAAACGTAGTGGGGAACACATATTGAGGATACGTCGTGGGAATACTATCACCTGCATTTGCCTACGAAGCTTCATGGACATCGAATCTGTTCGATATCCTTAGTTGTCTATTGGACCACTTGCTTTCGATACCCTTGGTAGGTTTCAGAATTGTTATCCTACTCATTGTGATCCGTCCGACTGTCAACCATACCTACCTGATCACTTTTTACGAGCTGACAACATAGTTGCCCATTTTATAGGGACTTACGCAGGTGACTGTGGGGGTATACTGTGGTACCTAGGGCAGATGTCGGGTCACACTTTATAGAGTATACACGGAGGTTGATTTCGTGTTTGAGTTGCACTTGCACCGGTAAGTTTCTCTAGTGTTGGCTGACATAATTGTTCTTCAACTAGATAGTGGTTTTCTTGATTTATCTTATAGGAAGTTTTCTAGTGTGTTCTTTGTTTTAAATGATACTTAAATCCTTACTGTGTCGTTGATATTTTCACAAAGTGGAAGATCAAGAGCTCTGCCAGTTTTGAAGGCTTCAGGGCCTGCCTCTGGTTGCATTAGAGTTTTCATCACCACCGTTATGATGAAGACTTGACCAACAAGGTTCATTTTAAGCGTCTAGGTCATAGGAAATGGTGTCCAAGCTTGCTCTGAGAGGATATTACTTGACTCTAGAGGAACCTATTGTTTTTGAGATTGGAGAAGAATCTCTCGAACCATCCAACCCTTCGATCACTGAATTTTTGGTGCCAATCTTGGTACAAAATGTTCATCCTAAGGTGATACCTGTTGCGGGTCAGATAGTCTTACAAGCAACTATGGAAGAAAATGTTGCTACTTCATCTAGGAGTCCTCACACTCCCTCTATGGATACTACTACAGGGGGTATTTCTCCTACTAACCCACCGTCACCGGTCCAGACCATAGTGGTATTGACCCCCTCTACCTCGAACAGTGGTTCGATACCATCGTCCGCGATGACTACTGCTCCATTTACGCAGAGTGTGACGGGCCCTCCATTTTCATATGGGATGCCTGACTTTGATTCGAACTTCGTCCTTACCTAATCCACTTACAGACCATGGGTCTGGGGGAAGGGAGCTCAAATGCTTCCCTACAAGGGTCTATTGGAGGCACCTCAATCTCCTATAATTCTATCCCTTATGGTGGGGGTAACATACCTCCTCCATCCCCCTCGCTTGATAATTCTTTCCAACAACCTATCGAGTTGAGTGCTAACTACAATTTTTTTGGAGTAGGTAGTTTAAGACCTTCGTCTAACACTATGTCGATGGGATCCATGTTGTTCTATTTGTTCTATGTGTTTGGTAATAATACCTTTTCTTCGATTGTCATCTCGGTTGGGGGAAACCCCGATTTTGGACAGCAAAATCCTGTGCAGGGTACTATTCCTACACAAGGGGAAAATACAGGAGTTTTCTCCTCACAAGGACTTTGGAATCCTTAGCAGGGATCAATTCCCTTGCAAGGGATGTCGGTCGGGAGAAACCCTTTCCATAGCCAATGGAACCCCAGGAAAGGGCTCAGTACCTATGCCTATCAGATCGGCTGGGGGCATTCCCTTCCAAAATACTTGGAACACAACACAGAGAGCAATCCCATCCCAACCAATGTCGTCCAAATACGAGAAACAGTCGATGATTTCCCAACAAACACAATATCTGTACTCTAGTCAAGGCCATGGTTTCGACCAGAACCCTGGCCAGCATTCCAAATTCTCCTGAAAACTTGGTGCCAGTCAAACTCCAAGCCCCTTTTTTCCTGTACATAGTACCCAACCCAAACTACCATTTCTGGTAATGCTACGTTTTCCATACTTTTCAAGGTTGCCTTTCGATATTCCAAAATTCGAAGGCAAGACCGACGAAGAACTAGGTGATCACGTGACAAATTTCCACTTATGGTGCTCATCCAACTCGCTGTGAGATGAATCTATAAAATTGCGCCTATTTCAACGCACTCTCATTGGGGATGCCGCGAAATGGTATATCAAGCTTGACCACTCAAGATATTCTTACTTTAACACCCTGGCAATGGTTTTTCTAAATCATTTCCATCTTCCTATGAGATATGAAGTCAACACTGAATTGCTAGCCAACTTTGAGCAGACTAAGGCCGATCATATCTCCGATCACATCCAAGAATGATGACGTCGAAAGAGATTGATTAAGGTTCAGGTCCCACCAAATTTCTTGTTGGAGTGGTCCCCGAAGTCCTTGGTACCTATTGTATCCAAGGATGTTGCAACTTCAAGAGTTTTTTCAGAGGAGAAGGAGATAATGAGAGTGCAACAACTTGAACTGACTTAATCTTAGTCTGGCTTACTTTATGAGATCTTTCCAGATGTGCCATGTTCCATCCTTGACAAGGCCAAACAAAATTCTGGACCATATGTTGATGGTATAGTGGGATCAATGCAAGGAAAGTCCATCAATATGTTGTCAAATCAATTGCAACAATTTTCGATAGTACAGAAAGTGGCCAGCCAGACCTCAGGTTCAGTTGCTCCCCCTACCCAAACGTCAAACATATACAGTGTGCAGTCGACAATCCCAAAGGCCAACTAACAGCCTGAAGGGAATAAAAAATAATGGAACAAGAAGGGTAAAGGGGACAAAAAGACTAATAATAATGTTTGTGGGGGGAAAACAAAGAAGATAAAGTCAAAGTACCCCTGTAACCTTTGCACGGAAAACCATTTGACTCACCTATGCCCTCGACTTGTGGAGGCCCAAAATATATTGGCGCAACAAAAACCTATTGTGATGATGAACCCATTTCCACATGGGAAAAACATGGTTTAGGCCTCTGCATCTTTGAACGTGGAAGGGGATAGTCAAGGACATCTTGTGTCTACAGGTAATACCTCGTTCGTGAATGTTTACATGTTGAAAGCTAACGCTCATATAGAAACGAGGTCCTGGAATTATGGAATGCTAGAATCTGTCAAAAAGGGTAAAGAAGCCATGAACCCATCAGTTCCTCTCCATATTCAGAAGATGTTGGGCGAAACAATGACATGCATCCCCAAAGGTGCATTCAAGAAAACTTTGCATAATTCGAACGCAAGGGCTTCCCAAAATTAATCCGTTGTGGAGGATCTAACACAAACCCTTTACGCTATGTATGCTTTGGAGGCCCTCCGGAGCTGCCCTTCGCAGAGAAAGGCCCTATTATCTACCTTGGGATCTGTAGAGACTTGTAATCTGGGAGAAATCATTCTCGATCCAAACAAATTGAAACCTTGTCTTCCTTATCACATCATGTTTTAGATAGTAGTGGCTTTCACCATGAAATGTTTTACACAGATTATCCTCCGCACGGTGGTTGATGAGGGAACCTAGACTCTCATGATGTCTTTGGTGTGTTGGAAGGCCATTGGACAACACATTTTGTCTCTATCACCTACATTTCTTATGCCATTAGGCAGTCATTCATTCAAACCACATGGAATCATTCCTTCTTTCCCTGTGTAGTTAGGAGGGAAGACCTTGTGCATCGAAGTTGAAGTGGTCGATGCACCTCTTGACTACAACCTTTTGTTAGGAAGGAGTT
>JZKD02S0389497.1:962646-974166 GCA_000966675.3 Picea glauca | reverse complement strand
CCCAACAACGTCAACATAGGGGTTGGGTTGTGTCCATCTTTGATGGGTACTTTCGATTGCACACCTCCTTCTAGTGATGTCAAGCTCATATTGACTGCCCCCGACCAACCTAGGGATGAAGATTTTCAAATGTCATTGTTATGCACAACTTACTTTCATGATCCATGGAATATTCCTTCCCCATAAGCCTTGATGGAAGGGACAAGGCATTTTGACCTATCCATTCCCTTGTCTACAATAGAATTTGTGTACAACATTTTCCAACAAGCTTCATCTAACCCCGATCCAACTCCCACACAGAAGTTAGATCCGTTTCTCGAGCCTATTTGGGCTCAAGGTTCCCTTGCCACTACAGATTCTTTAGACCTAGTCTTTTCCTTAGACGAGGCAATTATTGAGGCATTGACTGGTCCGAAAAGACCCCGGGATGATCTCCATCATAGATCATACTTCCTCCTAGAGTTAAGAGAATATAGGCAGGTGAATTTGTTTTGAGTATGATCGGAGATAAGTTTTGTCCTCTTAACCCTCTAGCTATGAACACCATTTAAGCCGATTGTAATATGGCAAGTATCATTGAAACGATTCCCATATACATCTATAGAACCCCTAGTGTCATGTAGAGGCAGGTGAATTTGTTTTGAGCATGACTGGAGATAAGTTTTGTCCTCTTAACCCTCTAGCTATGCATGCAGTTTACATCGAGTGTAATATGGAAAGTATCGTTGAAATGATTCCCATAGACATATAAAGAACCCCTAGTGTCGTCGGAGTGGAATACTCCCCCAAAGATATTCGAATTTATACAGAGTTGTTTAAATAATTCTGTGACATTTTTGCCTGGTCTTACGAGGAAATGCCAGACATAGACCCAAGAATTTTCGAACATGAGATAACAACTTATCCTGACGCCAAGCCGGTCTGGTAGAATATTCATCCGGTGAATCCTTGGGAAGAGGTAGCGATTAAGGATGAAGTAGAGAAACTACTTAAAGTATGTTTTATCTATCCCATAAAGTTGACAGAATGGGTGTCAAATCCCGTTTTGGTTAACAAAAAATAGGGTACGATTTGCGTGTGCATAGACTTCCATGACTTGAACAAGGGTTGTCCGAAAGATAATTTTCCCACCCCATTCATTGATCATATTGTTTATGAATGAATAGGCTATGAGGTGTTTTCATTCATGGATGGTTTTTTAGGATATAACAAGATTCAGATCCAACCTGAAGACCAACATAAAATAGCTTTTATCTATCCTTGGGGCACATTTTCTTATCATAAAATTCCTTTTGGCTTGAAGAATGTTGGAGACACTTTTTAGCGGGCCATGTATTTTTCTTTCCACAACCTTAGACATATAGTCAAGGCTTATCTTGATGATCTCTCATCATGCTCTCACAAGAGATCTAATCATCCCACACACCTCCAACTAATCTTTGAACAATATCGCTACTATCGGATTCGCTTGAATCCTAACAAATGTAGTTTCTTACTGACGTTGGGTCATATATTAGGTTTCATTGTTTCGACAATAGGGATCATGGTCGATCCTATTAAGGTTGAGGAAATAGTTTAGTTTCCTCCCCCATGAAAAATACCCCAACTTCAGATATTACAGAGGAAAGCGAACTTTCTTTGGCATTTCATTGCGAACTACGTTGGGATCACTAAAGGGTTCATGCGTTTATTATAAAAGGAAGTCCTCTTATATTGGGACAAAGTCGCTCATTTCTCTTTTGCAGCATTGAAACACACCCTTACGTCTTCCCCTCTGCTCCGACCTCCTGATTATAACACAGATTTCTTGTTGTACTTGGCAGCTATAGAGTCGACCATCGACATGGTCTTTGTTCAAGAGAATGATCTACTTGAGGAGCATTTTATTTACTACCTGAGCAGAGGCCTGGTTGGGCTAGAACTCAACTATTCTCATGTTGAGAAGCTTGCTTTGGAAGCAGTGCATGTTGTCCATAGGTTCTGTCATTACATTCTTCTTCACAAGACCACCATCATTGTCATCATGAATCCCTTTCAATATGTATTGACATGATGGGTCATTGGCAGAAATATCAGTATATGTATTGTAATCCTCCAGGAATTTGACTTGGATTTTTTTTCCACAAAATCCAAAAATTCATTGGTCTTTGCGGAACTTATTTCGGAACTTTCGATTAAATCTAGTGATAACACGCCCAAAGAATTGCTTATCAAAGAAGATCTTTTTCTGATCGCATCTTCGGACCCCTGGTATGGAGATATAATAGTCTATCTCCATACTTTGAAGTTCCCTACTTCTTCTTCTCACGAAGAGAATCAACGAATTCTCCATCAGGCATGAAACTATCTCATACTCAATGACACTTTGTATCATCGAGGTGTAGATTGAATTCTTTGTCGGTGCCTTATACATGAGGAAGTAGATCTCATTCTGAATGATTTCCACACTAGAGCATGTGGTTCTCATATGTCTAGGTTGGAAATAGCCCAAAATATTCTATGTGTTGGTTACGTTTGGCCTACATTAATCAAAGATTGTGTTGAGCAAGAAGTGCCACCCGTGTCATATCTTCTCTCAGAAGATGCGGGCACATCCTTCTCCCATGTTTCACGTCATCTCTATTGGTCCCTTCACTAAGTGGGGGATTGGTTTCACTACATGTCACCCAACTTCTGCTAGGGGGAATCGTTACATCATCGTAGTAGTAGACTACTTCACCAAGTGGGTTGAGGCTATGCCAAAATTTAACAATGATGGAGAAACAACAACTCTCTTCATTTTTAACCATATAGTAGCAAGGTTTGGCATCCCGAAGGAGATTGCCACTGACCATGGAAGTCACTTCCAAAAAAAAATGATGTATGAGTTAAAATCAAAGCTTGGGTTGAGGCAAGAACATTCATCACCCTACTACCCACAAGAAAATGGTCAGGTGGAAGCTGTGAATAAGTTGCTCAAGACTATTCTTCAACGGACAATCAATTCTGCCAATTCAAATCTGCAGTTGATGTTGTACTCAACATTATGGACCTATCAAACATCTATAAAGAATTCCACCGAATTCTCACCTTTTAAACTCGTATAGAGGATGGAAGTAGTCTTACCTATTGAGTGCCATATCCTGTCTTTAAAGTTGGCAGTGGAGTTACTGCCAGACACTTCATCGCTTGAGGAACACCTATTATATCTTGAGAAACTTAATGAGAAACGCTATGATGTAGGCTCATCAAATGAGGCTCATAAGAAAGGAGTCAAGTGTCAATATGATCGGTCTGTTCATCCTCAGATTTTCTATGAAGGCGGAATTGTCTTCATCTATGATCAAGACAAAGATCCCCTTGGGGCAGGAAAGTTCAAACCCATGTGGTTCAGAACTTTCATTGTGAAAGAGGTCTTAAAGAAGGGTGCTTACCATCTGGTTGAATTTGAGGGAAATTCCTTGGAAGAGCCTAGAAATGGGCTCTACCTCAAGGAGTATTACTCTTAGGTTGGTCGCCTGGGTGACTTCTTGTACATATGTATAGTTCTTATACATTTTTTTGTCTTTTTTCCGTTTTATGGGTGTGTAGTTATTTACGTCTTCCTTTATACTGTGGAAAATGTCAAGTGAATCAAAGGTGTTCATTGGGTTTGCAGATGGCACTAACTAACACACTCAGAGGCTTTCTTCCGCAACTTGGGTGATTTCCACACCTGGAGGCCAATTTCTATCTTTCTGAGGTATCTGTTTAGGTGACACCACAAATAATGTCGTCGAGTACATCGCAATTATAGATTTGATTTGTGATTCTTTGTCGCATGGAATATATCACCTCCGGATCTACTTAGATGCTCAGTTGTTTGTGTCCCAATTAAATGGAGTTTACATTGTTTATGATCCTACTTTACACCGATGTTTCCTTAGGGTAAATCTATTAGAATGTTACTTTGATTAAATTACATATATGCATGTTCCCAAGAGATTAAATCAAATGACAAATGCTCTAGCTAATAAAGTATTATATTGGCATGTTGCACACACATAGACATGTACATACATTTGTAAAAAATGTGATCCATAAGATGAAATAATATGTATATATATATATATATATGTCAAAAGTGTCAAGAGTACATAAGTGAGCATGGACGCCTTAAAAAATAAGGTTCGGTATACATCATGACGATTATTCCCTAAAAAATATAAAAAAGGTTTCCTTGGCACATAAAAAGTTTGGCCTATCTAAGCTCATGGCCTATTGGCCCTTCCATAATGAACAACGGAGTTGGAAAAACATCGAAAAAGTTGGACCCAATTTTGTGGCACCCCCACTACATGAGGTTGCATGGAAGGTGGGAGATCCTCGATCTCAGCCATAGGAATTGTTTGAGTGAGTGCGGTGAGGTGATACACCCATATCAATACTCTCTCAGCCTCTCTGGCTGGAGGTCCCCCTGTGGTTGTTGGTCCGTCAAATGATGTTGGTATCGCCTCTAGTCAAGGATGTCACTGAGTCCTCGTGAATTCTGTCAGGTGCACTAGTCCCACATATGTACATAACAAAGACAAGATTCAATACTCTGAGACATTTAAAAATTATATATATATAATAAATTAAAAATTAAATAACTTTTAAAACCATGTACCTAGCTCTCCTCACTCCTCTCTGGGATGTACGGCCATGTTTAGATCTATGGAGAAGTTGATTCCATCATAAGGGTAGTCCTCTATGGATGGAATCGGTCATGCCCACCAGTCGAATAACTTGTCATCGAGGGCCTCTATGATCCTCCCTTCCCTCTATCGTGGCAACAGTGTTGCCCATCTACATACTGCTAGGAAGGAGGCCACATGCCCCTATACAGTCTCTCTGGGACTCATATTGGGCACCCTCTCGAAGAAGAATGAGCACAGGATGGTGCCAAACCCAAAGTTCTTGTTGCTCCACTCTTGGCAATCTGTCAGTTGCCTCTTCATGCATGTGAGCATGGTCGTACACCAGTTGAAAATATGTGCCTCTAGGCACTAAATTGTACAATGCATGTGCTCCCAAGAAGCCTGGTGAAGGGTCGTTGATCTAGTAATCTGCCCAATGAGTAATAGGATCACCCTCAATGACAAGTTGGTGACCTTGTGAATGGGAACTTGAGAACCTACCTTCTCAATGCCAGTCTCATAGTACATCATGATGTAGTCTTCAATGTTTAAAGCCCCGGGGGGAAAGTGCACAGATTGAGTGGTTCCCCTCACCTCGAGAGGCCAGTCAACAAGTATATGTCCTCAATCGTTGGATACAACGAATTCCCCTTGATCATGAATGCCTCTGCATCTAGATTCCAATAGTCAATTAGGGCATTCAGTATCCTATTTTTTTTTCCTCATAAACGAACACCGAAAGAACTTCCAAAGCCCACATTGTTTCAATGCGGCAATGGCAATAGGTTCCTCATTGACCAGAATATCAATATCCTCGTGTTACCTCTCCCTCAAGTGGACATACATCCTATTACATGATAGTTCAAAACAGAGTTAGCTTTTGATTTATCTTTTTTTCAAGCCTTTTGAGGGTGTACATGAGTTGTATTGGCCACAATTGCGTATGTACGCTGGAAGACTATTTTTTGCCTGCATACATACCCGGGCTATCCTTAGAAAACCCGCATACATGCAGGGCCACCCTTTTTAGGGGAGTGTGCCCCCTCAAAAACAAAAATAAATTAATAAATGAAGAATGGAAATGCAGGAGGGATGAGTTTGTACTTACTTGGTCCAAGCAGAAGTTCGTTTTGTCCTCTGAAGCTCTCGAAATCCACTTCTTTAGAAAAGGGGATTTTTTATGTTTTGATTAATTTTCAAAATTCAATGGTGAAAATGAGTTGTCGGCTTCTATTTATAGACTTTTTTTCCCCCTTTTCCACTTTTTTGAACCCCTTTGTCATTTTTTATGGACTGGAAATCATTTGCGATTCTCACATTTCTTATGGGATGTTAGGATACACTTTTCTATGGTTTGGTGACTTTTTGGGATATGGGTCACTTTCAAGGTCCTTTGGTCAAAAGTCATTTTTTTAAATTTTTGCATATAAGTTAAGCTTTCACCTTCACTTTTTGCATCTCGTTGTCTTTTCTTCTTTTCAATAGGGTCAATCCCACCGAAGTGCGACATAGAACCATCATTTCTTCTTTATAAGTGTCATAATTAGGTGGTATATCCTACCTTTACATGGATGCCTTAGATAGATCCTTGTTGCATTTTGGCATCCATGTCATCTGTAATGACTATAGGATCGAGAGTCCTTGTTAGTCTTGTCATGGTTACGATATTGAGCCTCAGTTGTCTGATGTACTATCACTCTTGGCCTCACCCTCGAGACTCCCAAAATGAGCATGCTTTGTTGTCTTTCAAGCTCGCTTTGAAATCTGAAAGAAACATTCGACGAGACTACATTTATGCTTTTCAATATTGTCTTCTTTAAAAGTAACCTTATGGAGTCTTCTTTAAGCCCTTTAAGACTCTCTAAACATGAAAATATTGTCAAGCGATCATGTTTCCCTTCACACTTGCCAAGCAATCGTGTTGCCTAGATGGTCAATTGTACGAACAAAGGTATACTCTAGGAACTTTGGTTCGCTAGAAGAGTATTCTCAGGTATAAGTTTAACCCTTTTTCGGGCCTCAGGGACTAGATTTATGAAAAAGGAACATTCTCCTTGGTTTTGGTTTATCACCTTTTTCGATCCTTGGAGATTACTTACAAAAAAGGAACCCCCACTGAGTCCATAGTTAAGCTCTTTTAAGACTCCATAAAATTCAAGAGATCATCAAGTGACATTGTTCCTTCACACTCGTTAAATTGGTCCAGAAGAACATCTACTGGCATGAGTTTATGCCTTTTTCCGATCGGTAGATTATGGAGGAAAAAGGTATGCCTCGAGAGATTCGTCTCGTCGAGAGAGTTCTCCTCAGTCAATTTTATACTTATTTGAGTTAGGCATACTAAAATCATAAAAAGGTTGTGAGTCCATACTTAAGCTCTTTTAAGACTCGTCAAAATTGAAAATATTGCCGGGTGATCTTGTCTATGTCACACTTGTTAAAATTGAAAAGATTGTCAAGTGATCTTGCCTTGGTCACACTCGTTAAAATTGAAAAGATTGTCGAGTGATATTTTCTTTGTCACACTCATTAAAATGGTTTTTAATAGACGTATTTTTGATGTCATTTTACCCCTTTTTTGAATCGACTAGACTATTTCCTAAAAAGGTACACCTTGGAGTCTTCTTTTATGTTTTTTTCAGACTCTCTAAATGTGAAAAAAACTATTGATCTTACCTTCTCTGGGCTCATTAAAAACACATTGAAGGGGGTTTCATTGTGTCTTGTTAATCGCATTTACATGTCTATATCTTTGGCCTAATTTTGGCTCCATGTTTCTCTCAAATTAACCTTTGAATCATGCCTTATACGAAATCCTCGTAGCACTTTGCCTCTGCGACCTGACACCTTGACCCATGGAGGAATTTTCCCCAAGTGTCCTTTTCTTGCACATGTCTTCTTTCTTTGAGAATTAGTGTGTTCCTTATGCCTGGAACTAGTATGCTTTCTTGAGAAACTCCTTCCTCCTTTGTAACGTAGCATTCTTTTATTTTTTTCAAGCTCTTTAAAAATTGAAAAAGACAAAAAAAAATAAAAAAACCCAAAAAGAGGGGATGGGACATATATACTCCTTTTTGGTAGCACAATGAGTCACCCTTGGAAAAATCACATCCTTTCATTTGGTCATCAAGAATTGGGATCTAGTATGACCTTAGAAAGTTGTTCTCGCTACATAGAGTTGTGTCCTTCTTCATTTGGTTACTCTTCCAAACACGTGGAGAGTTTGTGTTGCGTCCTGCATCATGAAATTATGTCAATGTCACACTTCCCAAGTCTGATCATATCTCATGCTTTTGTCCAAGGGAAGTTTCATGCAACCTAAGTCTTCCTTTTTGTAGTTTGTCTCTTGACCTCATGATTCGTCCATCTCAAGAGTCCAATCAAGTCTTGATTCAAAATTGACAAAGTTCTCTGCATGATCATTGAGATCCTCATGTATTTTCCCGATGGGTTGTTGAAGACCTCAGGGCAGTGAAGTAATACACTCACATTGTACTCCTACCTAATTTTTGAAGATATTGAAGTTGTTTCTCGAGCTCTGAAGGACTCATCTCCAACCACCAGGCATCACTAGCTTCTTGAAGATGGATACTCTACTTGTATATCTTCGACTAGTTTTGAGATGTAGATACATTGTGTATTCCTCATGTATACACTTTATATAGTTATATGACATGGATCTGTAGTTTATTTTATTGGCATCCATGATTTATTTCATCTCGAGCATGGGTATTCCTACCTCAGAGAGACAATTGTTGTTTTGCAGATGGCACCTCCTGAACTTTGGTCCTAGGCTCACTCGACTTCGTACATTGGTGAATATTTTGTAATGTATTTTGGAAATCAAATGATATTCTGACCTCCCATATTAGGGGCATCTGTTATAACCCTAAATTTCTCTTCGCATGCATACCTAGATTTTGGCCCTCTTACTTGCATTTTTTGCCAAAGCACTGCTGAGTTACTCTTCTAAAAAAACATTTTTTTGAAGATGTACACACCCTGCTCCACTATTGCTCACGTACATATGTTTGTTGCACCACTACAACCCATGTACATACGCATGTTTCACCATTACAGCCTGCATATACTTGCAAAAGTTGGAAAAAAATAAAAAGTTGCAAGGAATTCGTTGAAATTGATGGGCTATTGGAGGTTTCCCAACCAATCAACCTGTTATAGCCCATCACCCAACCGAATAACCATCCTTTTGGCATATAAAAGGAGGTATTGGGGTATCATTTCACAAATAGACATAAGAATGAGGAAACTTTTCCCATTTCACATCCCCTCCTTGCCCAAGTTATTGTAGCCCCTTTTGTGAGAATTGCCTCTGCATTTTCCCATTAGTCATTCTTCCTCCATAAGAACCCATTCACTTCCCAAGAACAGATCAGAAGGTTGAGAGGAGAAGCCTTACAAAGGTGCACTTAGAGCTTGGAGAAGAGGATCCCAAACCAGGTTCATAGAGCGGTAGCCGACTTTGATTGTAAAGGTATAATCATTGAGTTATTAATAAAAGAATTACTTTTCCTGTCCCAAATCATGGTGTACTGAATTCTTTTATTGGTTTATGTTCTAACATCTAACCCTAATTTTTATATGGAATAACATCCTTGTCATTTCTTGTTTATCAATATTTGGATGTAGGCCAGCCCTGGGAGGAGGCGTGCAGTCAGTGAAGCTTCCAAGCGCAAGGAGGTCATCATCAGATGCGGAGTAGAGGTATAGTTACCTGACCTTCCTCATATTTTCTTTCCTTCTATGATTTTTGGGTATGTTTGGGGTAGTTAGAGAAGTAGTTGAATTTTAGACGGTTATTTGATCTACCTATATTATGAACCCTAGTGTAGTCATACGGTGGTTTTCTCACTATCAAAGACCTTATAGAGATTATAGGTATGTCAAGAAAATAAAGAATCCAAAGAAATAAGATTATTTTTTTATCTGCAAGAAACAAGGACATTATGCTCTAAGCCAAAAAAAAATGAAGAAATGCTTGAAATGAAAGAATCTGCAGATAATTGGTCAATAGTAGGTTTTTATGACAATGTCTCGGATGTGTATATTTTAATTGAATTATTATATCCCAATGAAGAAAATGAATTTTATATAAATAAAATTAATAGAGTACAACTATCATAAATGTCTTATGAATGTACAAATTGTGTCTCACAAGAAGAAGAAGAAGAGTCAGTCACAAATAGTTCATATACCTCTTATAAAGAAGTCTACTCCAGTGGGAATGAAGTTGAAGGTCCATAATTGAATCCATTTCCAATCGCAATAGGAATCTTATCACAAGAATTTTGTAATTAGTTAATATATTTTTTCCTTTTCCAAGATAAATTGGAAAGAAAAATATGGAGATGAAAATTGTTGAGTATGATATTGCTGCAGAATCCAACATGTCACTTACAAGTTTTAGATCGCTCTCTAAATTATGATATTACATGCAACCACAGATTGGAAATGTTATTATTTATTTGGTCCAAAGAAAAATGCTTAGGTATTCTTTTGACTTCCCACTTACTCACAATCAAGTTTTACTACAAGATGCTTAGGGATTTCTTGTCTTTGTGTTGAGTATTTGCACTATAGATGCATTAGAATGTTGTAGAAAATTGTTGTGTTTGTTGCTCAGTATTTGACCATGGCTTGATTTGGTTGCCATATGGAAGCTATCTTAGAGGTAGTGCATTAAGTGTGACATGCATTTATTTTTTCTTATTTGCAACGAATCTTGGAAGTAAAATTAGTGTGATACAATAAAGGGTCAAATCTGAACTACAACAACAATATAGGAATTTGTGGCATTGAAGTTGAAAGTTGGTTTTATATATTGAATAGTTTATGTATTATTTATTATCTAAACTTTGATAGTCACGAGGATGAGTTACACTCTACATATTTCATGTGGTAAATGTTCACAATGGAATTTATGGAATTCTAACATATGAAGTACTCTAACACTTTGACATCTTATGAGTAACACTTCAACACGTTGACATCTTATGAGTATTTGCTGCAAAATTTTGGTTAATACATTATCAAACAAATGATTTCATGTTTTGAATTTGAACATGATGAATGATCTAAAATATTAAATCACAATCCACACATCTTTCTAAGTGGACATTCTCACTTAAGTTAAGGTTGTATTGACATTTATGGGAAATTCTGCTTGAGGATCACACGTCAATGCTTCTTCAATTTTGTTTTGTAATGCATATTGTCTTCCATCTATTTTTTTATCTCTCTTTTTTGATGGTCTCGCCAAGGCTTAATGTTTCTTTTACTTGGACTAACCTTGGTGTGGTAGGCTTGAGCCTTGGATATGTTTTAGGTTACAAATCCTTTATTGCAACCCAATGTGTTACTCATCTTATACTTTTGTTGTGACTATAAATATTATCTAGGCCTCAATTCTACTTCTGAAGTATTGGCTTGAGAATTGTTTCAATCATGGCCTAAAATATACTTATGGGTTTATTTTGGGTGGTTGGGAGGAATGATTCTTATCCTCTGTACCTAGGTTCAAATCCCACCTTTGTGATATGTCGATACATGCATTTGACAAATTATTACCTCAACAATATTACAATGAATGAATGATCAATATTTGGATCTATATTACATACAAGTTTGATTGGGGGTTTATACATGATACATATTGAGCATTCTCTCTGTGTTGATTTTACCTTTGGTGATCACAAAATTAATGTTCCTTGATTCACAACAAAAAATTTATAACATTTCCAATACCTTTATGTTAAGCCCTAATATTGGCTCATTAACCCTTAATTGGGGCATATTAGATTAGTAATGTTATTTTATTTATGTCGGATTTAGGCCATTAGTTGTAATTATACCTCCTAGTCTC
>JZKD02S0389497.1:916904-958009 GCA_000966675.3 Picea glauca | reverse complement strand
TTATTACTTGATATTATCTCTTTTTCAAGGCGTTGAGTACTTTTCCTGAGGTTTTTATATGCTATATTGATGTTTGGTTCTTAACACTTTAGTTGTTGATTAAATGGTTGACTTAGTACTTGAAATATGCTCGTTAATAGACAAATATGTGTGAAAAATTGATACATTGACATATGACAGGATGAGATTGCATTTCAAATATTTCTGAGTTCACAATGTTACAAGATAGAGAATGCTCTATAGTATCTAGTGTTGGTTTTTTCTGCTACATTCCATTGGTGATTAGTCATTTATGAGAAATGATGCATTGACTTCCCTTACAAATATTATTTATTTCCAAGTATTAATTGAGCATTTATTCTCTTGTGAATCTTGTTTTAATTTGCTTCATTGCATAGAAATGATGAACCTTGAGATATAAAATATTCAACCCAGCATTATCAACTAATGGTATTACCTCTATTCAAAATTGGTTGCATCATTTTTGTTACTTGGCTGGAAGAAAAGATCTTGAATGAACGATTATGTTTTTAAAGGAGGAAGTTCCTTGTTTCAAAATTATTTCTTGAAACATTTCTAGAGAATTGATTTCTTATATTCCAATAGTTATTGGGTAAAACATGATCCTTTCTCATTTGACATTTTGGCTTATTTACGTAAGGGTAAAGGGTTGGATTTCATTTGCATGTATGAATGGTGAAACTTGCTCATGATTGAATAAATTTATTCCTCACCCGATTAATTGTTTAATTTCTCAAGGGAATATGAAATGAATGTTGGATATATTTTTCTCATTGATTTCAAATATAGGGGGAGACTATGAATGCCCAAGATAAAGATTTCAAGATGGAGATTATTGGAAATATTGTATTTGGATTTTTGATGCTCAGATTGGATACCATATATTTGAAGGTATTTTTACCCTAGATACATATCTCAAATTGGATCATATGTTATATGGTTGGAAACCTTATTCTGATAACTTTCCAATGGTATATGACATTCTCTCTAACTCTCTAGGATTGAGGGGATATGGTTTTTTTCCGTATGACAACCAAACAAGAAAATTTAGGTCGACTTAGCCAATATTTATATGTCGGCCCTGGAAGTGGGGACATAATTACTATAAATACAATATAAATGTGTGCATTTGTAGTGTTACCAAGAAAAATATCAATTTTTAGGTGCACGAAAGTTCTTTGGGTTGCACTAAAGGAGGTAGAGTGTCCTTTTTGATGGGTATTTGTTATATTATTTGCATCATTAGAACTAGTGTCTACATTGCATCAGGAGTGCAGGGGGGTAAGAAAGGGGTGGAGCACCCCCTTTCTCAGGGGGTCATAGGGGGGTAGAGCCCCCCTATATGGAGGGTCAAAGGGGGGTGGGATCCCCCCTGCGTGAGGGTTCGGGGAAAGTGCCCTCGAAAAAAATGGACTTGGTGGTTTTTTTGTGTCCATTTTTGGGTTGTTTTTCGGCATATGGTTTTCATCGATGGTTTTCTATTTTTGGTTAAGGAAGGGTTGTTGACTCGTCAAAGTTATTGGATTATGGTTTTGGATGCTACAAGATCCTATTTTTATATTATATTGTAAACAATGTATGATGTGAATGAATATAGAATATGTTGGTTTTCCCATTTTGGGTTTCCTGGGGAAAAATATTTGTGTAATGTGTGTATTTTCCATTGTATTTTTTTTTGTTCTTTTATTGAAAATATGTTTGCAGTAAATAGTTGTATAAGGTTAAAATCTACACTTTTGGGATCTAAAGGTGTGCTAAATAATTCTAATAGGTTTTCTTGGTATTTTCTTGTTCTTAAGGTTCTCTATGAAGGAATGAAGTTATGTGATGCTATAATTTGCATTGTTTAGAGGTTGTTATGTTGGAATGTGAGTCGTTTTGAGGTTTTGATGCTGCAGTTTGGGATCATATTCTAGGAATGATGTTATGAGGCTCGCTAGGGCATGAAGGCTACATGTGACTAGGGTTTGAAGGATTGTCTGTGGAATGAATCATGCAAGTGAAGTCAGAAGTAATTTTCATATGAGGATCTTGGATTGGTGTCTACACATATCTTTTTGAGTTGGTGCTCAAGTGAGGGGATTGGTGTCTCCAACATGTTGGTTTCTACAAATATTGTAACAGTGGGTTGGTGACTACATCTTGTTGAGTTAGTGCTCAGTTAAGGAGATTGATGTCTCTAGTAGGTTGGTTCCTGCAAGATTTTCAACAATAGGTTGGTGCCTACATACATTTATAAAGCTTGATTTTTTTGTGGTTTTATCCCGCAAGAGTTTCCTCATTAAACTCTATGTATTGTGATTTGAGTTTACATGTGTTTATTGTTTTAAAGTTAATGAATGATTGATGAAATAGTCCAACTGCTGGAAGGTAGATATCAGGAAAACACATGGCTAGTCAAGAACGTTTCTTCACAAACAAGGGTTCATTGTTTGATGAAACAAACTATGCATTATATAGTATAAGGAAGTGGAATTATATAATGGCTCTTAGGTTTCATATTTGAAAATCCATTGTGAATGGTTATACAACCCTAACAACTCCACCAATAGATGTGTCTAGAAAGAATCCCAGTGAACCTAATGAAAAATCCATGAATGCCATATTGTGTGGTCTATCACAATCCCAGTTTGTCAAGGTTGTGTGTTGTGGATCAACAAACAAAATATGGGACAAACTTCAAAATATCTATGAATTCAATGACAAGGTGAAGAAGGAAAATATCCAAACTCATAGAAGAAGAAAATTCATCATTCATCAAGAAAGGTCTTACTTTCCAACGATCACCATTCATCAAGACAGGTCTTGTCTATAAAAAACAAAACAAAAGACCCCCGAGGGAGATGCAAGCACTAAGGTCACAAAGCCATTAGAAAATGAAAATGAAGAAAAACCTAAAAGTTATGTCAATATTCGCAAAGGCTCCATAAACAATGAAAGAAGCAACACGAAAGGAATTGATTACCAACATAAATCTTATTCTTACCACAAGAATGAGTTTAGAAGAGGTGTTCCACCAAAAATACCTTTCACAAACTAGTACCAAAATCTCTTTCTCGGCTATTGTTTGTCTTGCAAAAATTTTGTTCATAAAGAAATAGATTGTATAACTGATGCAGGAAGTGATCATGTGAAATATATAAATATAGGTTCTTATAAAACTGAAAAGAATGATTAAGTGAGCAACAAAACTAGATGTTCTCATGGGTTTGTTGATAGAAACTACAATTCATTTTCTCCCCTACCTAATTACAATACTGAATGTTATATGTGAAATAACTATGGGCACATAGAACATGACTGTAAAAGAAATATAATAAATATGGAAGAATATTTTATTTCGAAATATAGATAAGAATACATAAAAGTGTGGAAAAGGAAACAAGAAGAACAAAAGAAGGAAGAATGTGGACTTGCACTTTATGCTCAAACTAAAGGGAACCAATGGTTCATTGATAGTGGATGTTCAAAACACATGACAAGGGAGCAAACCAAGTTTCTCATCTTGAAGAAATAAAAAAGTGACAATGTTACTTTAGGAGATTGTTAAATCCTAGGTCTTCACCTATTCCTTATATTCTCCATCATCCCATCCATCTGTCAACCTGGTTTTTTACTTATTTTCTCTTCCATGGTATGTTGAGTCATTTTAATTTGTTTTTATCTTCCTATTTGTTTTTCATCATTCCTTGATCTTTAAAATGTTAATACAAGTCACAGTTTGAATTGAATAAGACACATCACCATAGTTATGCCACTATTGGGTTGCAAACAGGTTAACTGAGGCCTTTGATGCAAAAATACATTGATTGTGAGAATGCCTCTATTCTTGAAAACAACAAAAAACATGTTGTTTTATAAGTTTTAATGTTTAGAAAATATTTAAAAGTTTGAATTAATATGTGTTTATGCCTCACATGCGTTTGCATCTCTTTGTGCGCTCGGGATCATGCATGTTTCCAGTAGTTTAACAATCATTACAAAATTCATGCTAAGGATCATGCATATTTTTGCCTTGAGTGGTTATTATCGCAGGATCATGTGTAATAATTGTTGCAAGTGGTAAGGGAGTCTGAAACAATGCATACATTTGACCATCACTTCCACCAGAAGTAGATAGGTTTTTTCCTGAACCTAGGTGTTCATCTAAAGTTGCCCAACAAGCTAAAAGGAAGACCACAACTAAAAGAGGAGGAACATGATCCAAGAAGGAAAAATACATCACTCCAAAAATGGAGGAGATTCCTCAAAGACAATTAAGTTCCTCTACAACAAAACAAAGGGAAAAGGAAAATGCCAGGGTACATATCAGACAAGAAAAAGAGTAGGCCAACCCAACAGGCCCACTGTCACTTGGACATTTTGAGGATAATACTGTGACCACTACCATGTAGAAACCAAATCCAAAACTTGAAGTACAACATAAAAAATTACAAGGAAAGTATCAAAAGATGTAGAAGACAAATCAAAAGGTGTTGCCCAAATTTTCTGAAAAAACTTTGTTTTTCCCTGTTTTAGTCATTGTATTTTGGCATTTCTTCTGAACAACTTGAGGTGAATTTGTGAAAACATAAAGAGGTTTTTTTTGCGAACAAACCCATTCACAAAAAACTCTCACAATTGTTACACAGGTCTCACGGTTCGGGATAATCGAAGATATATTTGAGATTGTTTTCCCAAAAATTCGCCAAATGATTTGTTTTTTCCTATTTTAGTCATTTTCTTTCGATGCGCCTTATGAATATATGGAGATGAATTTGTGAAAACCGAAAGAGGTTTTTGTTGGGAACAAGACCATTCACAAAATAACTCTTATTGTCTACACATGTATCACGGTTTGATAGAATCAAAGAGATATTTGAGGCCATTTTTCTCAGAAATTTGTCAAATGCTATGTTTTTGCTCATTTTAGCCATTGGCATTTGGCACACCTTCTGAACAGATGGAGGTGAATTTGTGAAAAAATTATCTGTAGTTACAAAGGTATCACAATTTGGGAGAATCAAAGAGATATTTGAGGTTGTTTTTCCCAGAAATTCACCAAATTCTGGGTGAGTTTTGTTCTAGTGTTAAAGGTTGGTCTCTCATTTTTGCTCTACTTGGACATGTTAGAAAAAAATATTGTGGAGCAATAAAATAAGAAAATTGTGGAAATAAAACATAGAAGATACATAATACAATAGAGACACAAATATACGTGGTTCACATAGTGTGGGCTATGTCCACCAGAGAAATTGGCAGGTCCTTCCTTTTAATTATCCAACAAAATGAAGGGATACAACCTATAGCACACCCACTATAACATATTATTATTTCACTCACAATATCCTCTCTCAAAATAAAATAATCACAGACATACATAGCCGCAATACAATTTCCTCATACAAAATAGGGTTTCCTTCTAGGGAAAAAAACCCTAACATAATCTCTATTGTCAAATCTATGACTTAATGATGAATGATCAAGGTTGACTATGAAATTACAATAAGCATTTACAAGGAATTTTTTCCTTCAGGGGCTTCTACCCCAAAATCCCATCAAGGTACGTTTCCCCCAAACCCCTGTCGGGGTTCGCTGGCCCCAGAACCCCCCAACCCGGGGGATGAACCCCACAGACCCCACAGGTGGGGCAAGCCCCCCCCTGTAAACCCCCCATGTGGAGGGGTCTACAATCCTAATGGGGTATAAACAAGACTGAAAACAAAGACTTGAATCAGGAAGATAAACAGGGTCCACAACCAACACGATATCCATGTAAAGTTGACTGCCAACAACAACTTATGAATACTTTTTTCTATGCATCTGTTTTACTTCAGTTATCAATAATGAGTTCCAGTTTCACTAATAGAATAATTTTTTGGTTTAGTTATAGGCACTTCTACCACTTGTAATAAGTTGTTATCTTTTGATAAAAACAAGGTTTTTTTTAAACTTTGAATTGATGAGGAGTATGAATTGACACATCAACCCAACTCCACTCAATTTGAAGAAATACTTACACAATGTAATTAGGAAGTAATAGTTAAGTTGTATCTAAAGATTTGATTGAAATCTAAAGATTGAAATTCAGAGTTGAGATCCTAGATAGGTAATCGAACCTCCTCTTGACGAGGATAAATAGATAGATCTATGAATGTAAAGGGGTTCAATTTTGGGATATCAAGCATCATAATTTTGGCTGGAACTTGAAGCAAAAAACTATTAATTTTCCTACCTTGGTGAATATAATCTTTGGTGACAGATTGTGTTTTCTTCTCAAATATTCTATGTATTCTCAATCTTATCTAGATGCAAATTGGAAATGTATGCAAATTGTTGTTTCCCTGTCTTTAAGCTATTGTCTCAATGAACTATTTATTGCTATGCAACCTAAATTCTACTATTGTTTTCAGTAAATAGTTTATTGTAATACAACCCTTTTTGGATGATTTATGTCAAGATACATGTTTTAGATCTGGAATATTATTTTAAGTCTAAATTTTCATGCAGTAAGTAAAAAATTGTATGCTTTCTTGTATTACTTCATTTTATTCATATCTTTACTTTCTCACCAAATTGCATCTCACCAGCTAAGAGAAACCCTACAGTGATATTGTTGAAAAATCCAACCATGTCTTTACCCTTGAAGACTTATCTCTCAGCTGACCAACAAACATAATTCATCAAAACCCATCATTTCAACACTTGAGGTGGCCTATCTCTACCCTTTAATAGTCAAGTGTAAACCTTAGTACCAACATCTTCTGGCATTGTTTTCGGGGATGGGATAACGAATCAATATTTCCCTAGGAAAATGAAAATGGTCAGATCTGGTTTTTGATGGGGAACAAAATTTAGACACACATAGTGACCGCAATATTTCACCTGGCGACTCCACAATAAAAAGACTCCATTGGAGGATGAGCATAGCCAACATAAAATGAAAAGGTGGAAGAGAAATACCAGGTACCAAGCCATCAATTTTTTCAAAGAGCTCATATTTTTCTTCATCTATTCATTCTTGTCTTTTCCTTTATGTGTGAAAATGATTATCTTATGCTTTGTTTACTCAAATGATTATAAGACTATAGTGGTAAATACATCCTTGAGAAGAGAAGATATGTCTTCTTGCATTATTGATATTAATCTCATTACTTCATTTGAACCCACAAGAAATAATGTTGGTCATATACAAACTTCTCCAGATATCATGAACAATATGTAAGCTTGTGAATAATAAATTTGATTCTCCACTTATTGAAATCACTGTTCCACCTTGTAATCGACTTACCGAAATTCAGTACAGGATCAAGAACTATTAAAAACCCCTGAATATGCCATTTATCCATCATGCCTATCCTCCCAATTTTATTGCTTACCTTCCTATGTTGAATGGAGAAGAACATATTGTAGCTGAGAAGCAACTGGAAGCTTTTGAAAATTTCATTGATAATTTTCAAATTATGCACGAGGATGTAGTTATGAGGATATTTTGCAAATATTTATTTGGATATGCAACATTATGGTTTAGAAAGCTTGTTCCATTGATTCATGGACTAATTTTCATGTTGCATTTTTGAAATATTGGGGTGAAAGAAAATCTTTTGATTAGTACTTAATTGAATTAAATGCTTTAAAGAGGAAGGAGGATGAAGCTCTTACCAAGTTCAATAGGAGGTTTCATAGTTTTTATTACAGTATGCCTAAGGATATTAAGACTTTTGAAACTATTTCCATGTTGTATTATATAAAATATCAACACCGTGATCTTGTTTTGTATCTCGGTAAAAGGAGATCATCATCACTAGGCTAGTTATTTGTTGATGCTAGTGAGATTGAGGAGAATTTTTGGGCCTGTGATAGACTTCGAGATCAGGAACAAGACGAAGAATATGAATGTCAGATATCATATTTGGGTTTACATTCTTTTCAATATTGTGATCCATCATTTTCATATTTTAATTTTCCTCCAGATCTTAAAAGTTTTGATTCAGATTTTTCTACTATGCAAGACTTAGGGAATTTATATCAACAAGGTGATTCTCCATGTTAAATAGAAAAAAAAAAATAGTTGCATACAAAAGGATGATTATGCTTTAAATTTTCTTGGAGATTTTCAAGAAGTTGATTCTATTCCAAAACACATTGCTTCTCATATAACTAATCATAAGTATTTGTTTTCTTATGATGATAAAATTGATGAGTGTCAACAATTTCCAGGACATCTTACTGCTCCTAATAGTTATCATGTATTTAGCTAAGAAAGAGGATAATAGTGTTGTTAAGGTTGCATATTTAACATAGAAACAATTTGACCAACAGTTTCATGAGGACATTGGATCCATTGTCCATGAAGAATTAGATCACGCTTATGGTATTTGTGGCTCCAAATTACAACATTGTTTCGAGAAGCAAAGTTTTATATCGGCATGGATCAGCCATTATAGAACCAAACTAGTATATGATTGTTATAACGCATAACTTGAAAGGGGAATTCAAATGTTTTATCAAGATCATATTTCAATTCAAGATCTCAAGATCCATGGAGACAGTTTGCATCCTTTTCCTGTTTCACTTTTATATTTACAAAAAGGAAGATGTTTTCATAAAAAATGGATTATATGAAAGATGAGGATATTCAGAGACAGTTCATCTATTTTTCACAACAAGAAAATGTAGTGGCTGGATATTTTTATGATCCAATCAATGATTGCATGGATTTGGTTTTTTCAAAGCTACCAAATGTTGCAAATTTCACTTTGACATCCATTTCCAGCTATGATTATAGATTGAATATGGAATTTTTGTTGCACCGTTTGTGTTCTTTCCACATTTTCATACAAGAAGGCATGTCAATCAACACATTTCTTGAATGGTTACTATGGAAATCTACGTATACCTGAGTAAAAAGTTTCAGAAAACTAGAATAGGAGAATAAGCTCATTTTTCTAAGAATTTGGTTTGTAGTAGTTTAGTGTGAATAAAAGACTCCATATCCCAATAAAGACAATGGGGTATAGCTGCATATCTGCATTTTAGTTGAAATAAGACATGTAACAGGGCTAGTAAACATAGTAAAGTGATTGGTGGCAGGCGGGCATAAATAAAGAACTAAGGAACCCAGTCTTTTGTTCTTAGCACCTCACAGAGAAGTGTTATCCCTAGTTGGGTTCGATGTTAAATCCTAGGTCTGCACCTCTTCCTTTTATTCCTCCATCAACCCATCCATATCTCAATCTAGTTTTTTGCTTATTTTCTCTTCCAAGGTGTGTTGAGTTATTTTAATTTGTTTTTATCTTCCCATTTGTTTTTCATCATTTCCTTGCTCTTTATAAGTATAATACAAGTCATGGTTTGAATTGAATAAGACACATCACCATATTTATGTCACTACTGGGTTGAAAACAGGTTAATCGAGACCTTTGATGCAAAAACACATTGATTTCAAGAATGCCTCTATTCTTGCAAACAACAAAAGACACATTGTTTTATGAGTTTTATTGTTCAAAAAATATTTAAAAGTTTGAATTAAGATGTGTTGGTTCCTCACATGCATTTTCATATCTTTGTGCACTCGTGATCATGCATGTTTCCACCAGTTTAACAATCATTACAAAATGTGTTCTAAGGATCATGCATGTTTTTGCCTTGAGTGGTTATTATCGCAACATCATTTTTAATAATTGTTGCAGGTGGTAAGGGAGCCCAAAAAAACACATACATTCGACCATCACTTCCAGCAGAAGAAGCTAGGGTTTCTCCTTAACCTGGGTGTTCATATAAAGATGCCCAGAAAGATAAAAGGAACACCACACCTAAAAAAGGAGGCACCCGATATGAGAAGGAAAAATAAATCACTCCACAAAGGGAGGATATTCCTCAAATACAATTAAGGTCCTCTACAACAAAATAGAGGGAAAAGGAAAGTGGTAGGGTACATATCAGACATGAAAAAGAACAGGCCAACCTAGCAGGCTCACTATCACCTGAACATTATGAGGATAATCTTGTGACCACTACCATGCAGAAACCAAATCAATAACTTGAAGTACAACATGAAAAATTAAAAGGAAATTATCAAAATTTGTAGAAGAAAAATCAAAAGGCACTGAACAAATTTTCTATTTTTTTTCCTGTTTTAGTCATTGTCTTTCGGCATGCCTTCTAAATAGTTGGAGGTGAATTTGTAAAAAAATAAATATGTTTTTGTTGAAAACAAGCCCATTCAAAAAAAAACTCATATTTTTTACATAGGTATCATGATTCAGGAGAATTAAAGATATCTTTGAGGTCACTTTTCCCATAAATTCGTCAAATTCTTTGTTTTTCCCTGTTTTAGTTATTGTCTTTCGACGCGCCTTTTGAATAGATGGAGGTGAACTTGTGAAAATAGAAATATTTTTTTGTTAGTAAAAATCCCATTCAAAAAAACCTCTCTCAGTTTTACATAGGTATCACGGTTCGGGAGAATCGAAGAGATCTTTGAGGCCGGTTTTCCCATAAATTCGTCAAATTATCTATTTTTCCCTATTTTAATCATTGGATTTTAGTGTGCCTTATGAACATCTGGAGGTGAATTTGTGAAAAAATAAAGAGGTTTTTTTGGGGAACAATCCCATGCACAAAAACCTCTCTCAATTTTTACACAGGTATCACGGTTTTGGAGAGTCATAGATATCTTTGAGGTCATTTTTCCAAGAAATTCACCAAAATCTGGGTGAGTTTTGTTCTAGTGTTAAAGGATGGTCTCCCGTTTTTTCTCTACTTGAACATCCATGCAAATTTTACTACCAACAACAACTTATGAAGACATTTTTCTATGAATTTGTTTTACTTCATTTATCAACAATGGGTTCTAGTTGCACTAATAGAACTATGTTTTGGTTTAGTTAGAAGCACTACTGCCACTTGTAATAAGTTGTTATATTTTGATTAAAAAAATGGTTTTTGTTAAATTTGACTTGATGAGGAGTATGAACTGACACATCAACCCAACTCCACTCAATTTGAAGAAATACTTACACATTGTAATTAGGCAGTAACAATTAAGTTGTATCTACAAGATCTGATTGAAATCTAAAGATTGAACTTTAGAGTTGAGTTCCTAGATAGGTAATTGAACCTCCTATTGATGAGGATAAACATATATATCTATGAATGTAAAGGGGTTCAATTTTGGGATATCAAGCATCCGAATTTTGGATGGAACTTGAAGCAGAAAACTATTAAGTTTCCCACCTTGGTGAATATAATCTTTGGTGACATATTGTGTTTTCTTCTCAAATCTTATGTCCGTTATTAATATTATCTAGATGAAAAATGGAAATGTATGCAAAGTGTTGTTTCCCTTCCTTTCAATTATTGTCTCAATGAACTATTTATTGCTATGAAACCTTATTTTAGATATTGCTATAAGTAAATAGTTTATTGTAATACAACATTGTTTGGATGATTTGTGCTGAGACACATGTTTTAGATTTGGAATATTATTTCAAGTATGAATTTTCATGCAACAAGTAATAAATTGTATGCTTTCTTGTATTCCTTCATTTTAGTCATATCTTTACCTGCTCAACAAATTTCATGTCACCGGCTAAGGGAAACCTTACACTAATATTGTTGAATAGTAAAACCAAGTATCTACCCTTGAAAACTTATCTCTCAGCTGAACAACAAAATTAATTCATCAAAAACCATCATTCCAACACTTGAGGTGTCCTAGCTCTTCCCTTTAGAATTCAGGTGTAGACCTTAGGACCAACAAATATAATGGTTCTGAAAGGATAGTTTGAAAAGGTACTATTAGTACCTTGGTGAACCAACAGATACTATGAAGAAGAAAATCCTATAATCGAAAGAAAGTCAGTTCTAAGAATTAATTAATATGTTTTCTATAAGGAACATGAAGTTTCTCTTCTGGGTGTCACAATGCAACACAACTAGAGACAAATCCAAAAGTAAATAGACAGTCTCCTTTAGAGCCCACATCTCAGAAGAAAAACACCTGGTATGCACTAGGACCCTCTCAGGTCAGGCCTAGGTCTTAACTTTTGAAAGAACGAAGCTCAGGAGAGACAATGTGAATTTACACATGGGAGGCACAAGCATGCACTCAACCATCAGTGACCAGTGCTCAGTAGTTGTCATATCTAGGAGTGGTAGAGGAGGATCATTGGATCAACATCTTATTAAGTCTCGACTGTTAGATCATAGTAAGGTTAGATCAATGATGAGGATCCATTGAGGGATCAAAGGGTTAAGTTAAATATCATACCAGTTTTGGTTCCGTAATCCATGCATACTATCGATTGTTACCTAAAAATATGTCAATAGTTGGCAATGAACCCATTATCAACGAGCAATTTCTAATGCAGAAATCGAGAAAGGGTTTAAACATCATGCTAGTCGAGAATCTGCAATCCTTCCTATCCATCGATCTTCACGATTGAGTTAATCGCGACCGTCAAATTAGACCGTCGATTAGCACTCAAGGAGTTGAGCCGAGGTCATATCTCTCGGTCATACGAAGGGAGGAATAGGCCCTTTGAGCTAGTTGATTATGCCCCGAATCTTGAATCATGAGGTAGATCTACACTGTAGATCGGTGGGTGAATATTAGTTAATGGATCCATAAGAATTTGAAAATTTGACGAGTTTGAGTTTGCAACAGAGAAGAGTTGAAAAATGTCGAAGCTCAAAAGTCCTGGAGTGAAGGATAGTCGTATATCTGATGAATGATCACAGGTCATTGGATCTACAAGCCTATGTTCTTCAACGGTTTGGTAGTTCTCTACTCCGACACAACTAGAGTCAATAGGTTTATGTGAAGAAACTCTCAGAGTATTGAACTCTAGAGTAAATAGTTATTGTCCAACAGTGGGTACACGTTTCTGTAGATCTGAGTATTCGAAACTCTTCTATTCAGGAGGTGGTGGTTGAAGTTTGTGAAGTTGCGGAGGGTTCCGAACTGCTGGATTTCCGAGGTTAATTTTGACCATTGTTGTCAATAAATATAGGACCATCAGATCTGTGGGTTAGAGCTTCTCAAATTCATATGGAATGAGATTTGAAACAACTCAACCTCCCGAAGCCCAGAGCCCCAAAGTTTCTTAATGTCATAGATCTAAGTGGTGTGTGGGAACCGTCGATCCTTTAGTCATTTGTAATTTGGCCCTTTGGAAAGGTTAAGAGGTAACTAATAAGGATTAAAAATACCCTAAATTTTTTAAATTCCAGATTAAAGGAGATCCGTATATCTAGCAAATAAACAAGGACCATATATCTTCAAGTCTTAGTCCTTTGGAGGTTTTGAAAGTTCAACACTCTGGAGGAAAGGAGTTGTTGTTTGAAAAAGGTTATGAAATCTCGGAGTTCTGAACACTGGAGTGGTTGAAAACCGTTGATATAAGGTAAGTGTAAGACATCAGACCTTTGATCCCTTCAATGGTTCTATGATGGGGTTGGAACAGACTCAGTATGTGAAGCAGGAAAAACCTTGAATTCTGGAGTTCTGTAGTGGATCACCATCGCAGAATCTCGCGTGAGGAGAAATTCCACCAGTCGTTAAATTAAGTTGTTGAAAGTCAATGAAGGAGGGAAGTAGGGCAGGGTAACCTAAAACTTTCGGTCAACTTAGATTACAACCTACTTTGATCGGTTAACACTTCGGGAGAAAAGGCGTGTCGAGTTAAGGAAACCTCTAGAGCGTCAGGGTTCTAGAGCCCTGAATAGCGCCCCTTTGACTAGCACTAGGTTCTGTCTCCTAATAACATGTTTAACTTTGTTTTAGGAAGAGGTTTTATGCACTACAATTTAAGAGTCAACCCCTGAGACTTTAACAAGCCTCCCTAAATCCGAAAAAGTTGGATTTAACTTCAATATAGCACATGCATTCATGTTGCAAGTAACTCGGGTTCAACAATGAAATCAATGGGACAACGTGACATGGTTAACTTGTAGGATTTTAGATGAATATTATTTAGGGACTCATGCTACAGTTGGAACTACATCCTTATTTGATCGACGAACAAGTCATTGTTAATTTCCTAACATAACCTCAACTAAACTCTGCTCACACATACTTCTATTATGGATGAAATACAAAATTTAACATAGAATATATACAATAAATTCACATTATATAATGAGGGTCAGGCCACTTGATTAGAGTACTAAAACATCTGAATTTATAGAGAGGGTTAAATATAACTCTGTAACTATTTAATTTTTGGCAACAAACGCAACACTTGGTGCACATACCTTCCAATGATTATACAATGACTCAATCAACTATTATGCTAATACACTCCTAATATAAATGAATTTATAATATAAAAAGAAATACCATAACCAATGAATGTGGTGAAATGAAGATGGTCTTCAAGTCTTGCGCTCCTTCCTTTCCTTGGCTTGCTAATCATAGACAATTCATCGGTACCTCCCAACCAACACTAGGGGTACTCTTCTTCCCCCTTATCCCCCCGATATGAAAATGGCACAACCACACAAAAACTAAAACACAATAGCTTCCAGGCTTGATTTGCAAGGAAGAGATTCCACTCTTTTCACCCGCCTGGAGTCCTAACTCTCACAAGTAAAAACACATTCAATAAAAAATTCAATAGCATAATAGTGCCTCCCCAAAAGTTCCCTCCCTTTCCCTTCTATGTCAATCTTCTTATAGAATTTTATGTTACAGACATATGTCCCTCATGCATAATTTATTTGATTTTTTAATTCATTTAAAGGATTATTCACCCACTACAATTTTCACATTCTCCCCAGGTTGCAAAAGAAATTTCTCTTTTATTTTTATTTAAAAGCCACTTTTCTTCACATTTCCCCATGTGTTCCTAAATATCCTTTTGTTGTGTCTTAGTTCCCCAATCCCCTTAATTAATGGGTGTTTCCTAACTAGGTTTTAGTTAGAATTGGATTAGGAGTCTTCTTAGTTAAGCTAGGGTTGGTTAACTCAAATTATATTCTATGCACAACCCATTCTCTCAAATTGTTAGTCATTTCTAAATAAAGATTCCTTTTAAAATAATTTCATGCACACATGTGCATTTTGTCAATTCTTTAGGTCTTTACATACTATTTCCTAACATTTTATTTCCTTCAAATCTTTACTCATGGCATAATTCAATTAGTCCCTTTATTTAATTTTAGACTTCGACTTAGACTTCTGGTTGGATTTAATAATTAATAATCTATTATTTAATTAATTATTTTAATCCAACAAGGTCTAATCATTCCAATGTTTTCTAGGACACCTATGTTTATTGACTCACGTTTCAATTGTGCGACATGCCCTTCAAGATGCATCTTTGTGCTCTAAGGGTGTCGCTTGCGTTGACTTGTTTTTGGAAGTTTTTTCAACCCCTTGGAGTCAAAAATCCATTAGGTCGACCTTGTGAGAGACTAAGGGATTCTAATGAATAAGGATTATGAATTATTGTGTGCCCTTTATAAATCTACATGAGTGGTTGTATCAGTCTTCTCTCATGGCATCATGGACCACCCAACTAGGTAATCATTAACCTATAGTTTTGTCCATGACGAGAGTGATAGTAGATTGTGACATGGATTCTACCACCCCTCTCCCTCAATATATGGTTTTTTGTGTAAGGCCCCTTTACTCCTAATGTGAGTCAGATTAGAAAGAATCGTCAATCCTTCATCCACTGACAAAAATAGTGTTAAAAATCCATATATATAAATCATACTAAAATCCATCATACATCATATGTGCATAATAATGAAATACTCAAACATTACAATCCACTCCCTAACTCAATCTAGATTCCAAGGAATCCCTCTGATTCCAGTGACATCCATTACCTATCACATGTCCTACACACTCTAGACAACTTGTCAAAAGCACATGTCAACACACACACACACACACACACACACACACACACACACACACACACACACACATATATATATACATCAATAAAATCAAACAGCTATAACACCTCAACATCATCATATATAACCCATAATCTAAATGAAATCATAGTGTTCCATACCTGGATCACTTGAAAGAAAGTGTCCTCAAAGAATAAGTCAATAATAATATGCTTAGTAGATCAGGATGTTACATACACCCCCCCTCTTTTTTTAAAATTTGTCTCGAAGTTTGTACAATATATGTAAAAGCAAGTAAATAAATGTATCTGATATAGATCTATATGTATAATCTATCAAACAAGTAAGGAAACTATTGACGCATCTCATATGAATCCTCCTAGGTAGTCATGTGTGGACTATAATTGTCCCATTGAAACTTGACCTGATCGACTGTTCAATGCCATAGCTATCGAATGCAATGCTACATAATGTGGATTGGCTCTGCCATGAGAGCACCCTCATCTAACACCTACAAGGAACTCATGTCAATAACATGTGAAGGGTCACTAATATAATGTCTCAAAAAAGATACATGAAAAACATCATGCATATGCCTCAAATAATCAATAAAGGCTAGTCGATAAGCCATGGGTGCATTGTTTTCCACTACTTCGAAGGGTCCCACGAACCTAGGAGAGAGTTTAGCACCCTTTCCAAACTTGATTGAACTCTTTTGTGTTTTTACCGGCAAGAAGAATCTATCTCAAACTTCATAATTGTGGTCAACGTGATGCACATTAACATAACTCTTATGTTTATCTTACGCTTCTTTTATCCTTTGTCTGGTCAATTGCATATGCTCTTCCATTTCTTGAATCACTTATGGTCCTACCAATACCCTGTCCTCAAGTAGATCCCAACTTAATGGTGTCTGACATGGTCTCCCTTAAAGAAACTCAAACGATGTCATTTTAATCGTACTCTGATACTTGTTTTTGTAAGCAAATTCTAATAGTGGTAAGAATTCTTCCCAACGTTTCAGTTGGTCCATTACATACATACGCAACATATCCTCCAAAATTTGGTTTGTCCTTTCTGTTTTCTCATCTATCTATGGGTGATAAGTTGTGCTAAAGTTTAATCGTGGTCCCAAAGCCTCTCGTAAATTGGTCCAAAATTGTTCTGTAAACACCTATCCTCGACTGGATATGATTCTTTTTGGAACCCCATGCAATATCACAATATCGCTGACAAATACTCTAGCTATGTCAGGTTCTTGATAAATCATATGCACTGGAATAAAGTGTGCACTCTTCATCAGAGTTTCAAATACAACAAAAATAGAATCTTGTCTTCTTTCCATTAGTGGAAATCCAACAATAAAGTCCATCGAAATGACTTCCCATTTCTATTTAGGAATAGCGTGTGGTTTTAAAACTCTTGTTGAATGTCTATGTTCAACCTTCACTTGGTGACATTCTAGACATTTCGCCATATAACTAAATATGTCTTCTTTCATTCCCTTCCAAAAGAACAAAGGATTAAGATATGCCTTCATCTTCATGACTCCCAAATGAGCCATGTATATTGCTCAATGTGCTTCACTTAAGATAAAACTTCTTAGTACGTCATTAGGAGGTACGTAAATCCTTTCGTGAAATATCAATAATCCATCGTCATCTAGTGACTAGCGTTCATACCTTGGTACCATCATGGTATCTTGTCCAATATTATTCTTAAGTTCCTTATACCAGTCATCATCGATTTGTAGAGTTAGAATCTTTTCTCAAAGATTCGTCTTAAGAGGTAACACCAAAAATATGCTTGGCCTACTACTCAATGCATATGCCACTCAGTTCATAGTTCCTTTAATGTAAGTAATTTCAAAATCGTATTTGCTAAGCAATTCTGACCAATGCCTTTGTCACGCGTTCAGGTCACTTTGTGTAAAAATATGTTGCAATCCACAATGATCTATCTTTAATTCGAATTTTTGTCTAATCAAATAATGTCTCCATACTCTCAAGGCATAAACAATACATAATAACTCCAAGTCATGTGTTGCGTAGTTCTCTTCATGATTTCTCAATTTCCATGAAATTTAAGTGATCACTCAATCTTCTTGCATCAAAATTCTTCCTAACCCTTCCTTGGATGCGTTCATGCATACCAATAACTCCTTGTTTATGTAGAGAAACTTTAGTATCGATGTTGATAAACCCATAAAACTGTGTACTTTGTGTACATGTTTTGGTGTTGGCCATTCCATAACAACCTCCACTTTCGTTGGATCCATAGTCATACCTTCACCATATATGATATGTCCCAAGTAGTGAATCTTATATTGGTAAAGAGAGCATTTTGATAGCTTCTCATACATTTTTTTTTCTCTTAGGCATTTCAAGATCAACCTCAAGTGTTCATCATTCTCTTCCTTCATCCAAGAATAAATCAGTATGTCATCAATAAAAACTTGAACAAACTTGTCCAAGTATTCACATAACACCCCATTCATCAAACTCATGAATACCCCTGGGGAATTTTTCAATCCAAACGGTAAAACTGTAAACTTATAGTGTACAAATATAATCTTAAAATAGGTCTTAGGGATATCTTCTTCCTTAATCCTCAATTGGTGATATCCTGATCTCAAGTCAATCTTCGAAAATACCATTTCCCCTTTCATCTGATCAAACAAATCATATATTCTTGGCAACGGATATTGGTTCTTGATCGTCGCTTTGTTCAATTGAATATAGTCAATACAAAGTATCCACGATCCATCCTTCTTCCTCATCAAAATAATTGGTGCACCCCAAGGTGACACACTTGGATGAATAAGTCCAAAATCCAACAATTCCTTCAATTGCATTTTCAACTACTGCAATTTAGGCATTGACATCTGGTAAGGAGATCTTGCAACAGATTCAATTCCCAGTTTCAAGTCTATTGTAAACTCCAACTCTCTTTCGGGTGGTAAACCAGGTAACTCTTCTAGAAAAATGTCTGCAAACTCTTGCACTATAGGAAGGTTTTCTATTCCTTCTGCCTCTCCATTTTCATTCAACGCTAAGATTTCATATAGTCTGGATCCCTTGCGCATACTCTTATGCAACTATAGGAAAGAAATGAACCTCATGGACACTCCCTAGTTTCTTCCTACAATCACTCTACTCTATCCCAAACCATCCATCAAAATTTAACCATTTCGTCTTATAGTTAAGTATCACATCATGTGATTCCAACCAATCCATACCAATCACTATGTCATAAGATCCTATTATTGTGACATAAAGATATAACTTTGTTACAAAGTCTTTCAATTTAAGGCTACAACCTGTAACCTTTACTCCAACCTTCTGTCTAGAACTCGATGTCATTTCTACGTACTCGAAATCATCCTACTCGACTGCCTTTACCTTAATTCTATTCATTGTTTCACTAGAGATGAAGCTCTATGTAAAACCTGGATTTATTAATACGTTGTAGTTTTTTTCTACAATCATATATGATGTCTCTAGCATAGTGGACTGATGCTCAAACTCGTGGTGGTTCACCACTGCATGTATTATGTGGGATTTTCCCAAATCTCCAATTGTAGTGGGTCCTAATGATTTGACTACTCTGTCCTTCTCAATCGGATAGTCTCGTCGGTAATGTGTCTCACCACATGTCCAACATCCAATCTTGTCTAGTGCTCCTGGTCCCCGAAGTAGAAGTCGTTAGTCTAACAACCTGTGATCCTAGTTGGTTTTGTTGAACAAGGATAAATTGTTGTTGCAGTCATCATTGTTTCTATTGTGGTCCTCTATAAGTAGTTCTTAATTGAGGATTCTATCCTCGCAGTGTCATAAATACATGTCCTTTAGGTGTAACTCGATACCCTATAGTATGTATGGATGGTGCCTGATACTACTACACTCCTGATGACGTCTATCCATTTTGTCTAGAGGGAGTCCTTCCCTGACTCCCATCATTCATCTCTTCCTCGACTATTAGGGCCTTCTAAACCACATCATGCAAATTCTAATGCATCAAGATCCTCACCTTCACACGAATGTTGGATTTAAGGCCAAAAATGAACTTGTTGACCTTCAACTTCTCCATGTTTAGATGTGAATAATACCTATGTAGCTCCATGAATATTGCTTCATAATCTGGAGTCATACAACCATCATTTCATAAGGCATAGAACTCATTAAGATGATGTTGAATGAATTCTTCGGAAAAATACCTCTCTCGGAACTGTTCCTCAAAAAGTTCCCATGACACATCTTCAAAAACCATGTTTAGTTGAGGTAGGAGCATCTTCCACCATAGAAGAGCACTCCCCTTCATCTAAAATAATTCCATGTCGACATTAATGTTGGAGGTGTAATCACAAAGTGTGAAGCACATCGCCATGTTCTCCAACCATGCCTCAGCGACTAAGCCATCTGGGGCACCCCAGAACTCGAGAGAATTCACCTTCTCAAGTTCTCAGTGTATGCTACTACAACCATCTGGGGCATGTTGTGAACCCTCATTGGGTACAGATGCTCTGTCGTCATCTCTATCTAGGCAGTTGATCAACGCCTCTGACATCCTTTGGAAGGATCTCATTATACTTACTACATCTCCCACATCAATCTGCTCTTGCTCTACATTTTTCTCCTCTTCCTAAAGGTTAGACCTTTCGGTCATGGATTCTATCAGAAGTGTTGCACCCCTCCCTCTGACACCAATTTGTCTACCTCCCATACATCTTCTAACCATGATTACCTACAAGAGACATTTCATATTTTTATTATCGATCTAATTCAATCATTTCTTTTAACAAATTGGATGGCGTAACGGTCCAATGTTGGAGGGTTGAACCCACTCTTGTACCATATGTAATAGCCCCTATTTTACATCATAACCAATTGATAATGGTAAGGCAATTGATTTTATTCTTTTGAAACATTAATACATTAAGGAAACATCACTAGAACAATTTAAACATGATATCAACATACTTCATTCATACGCAGTCTAATTCATTCATCCCAGTGCACGACTAGAGATGTATGCAATGTCAATGTATTAATGATCTACCATGTCCCCTAATTATCACATACAACAAGAGTAAATCATCACGATCCTTCAAGATCAACCACAACCAGTTTCATCACACATCATCATTTCTTCTAACATAATAAATCATCATACAAGGAAATCAAGAATATCTACCCATCCAACCTACCTAAAATGTTAGTACCTCCAAGACATATAATCAACGCTCAAGTCTAGGATTCAATCGATTGATTTTGACCAATTAAGGTCTTAGGACTGGAAACTATTCTAAGGATTAAGGAAGTATCTAATTCCCATATTTTTAGTCCAAACCAGACATCAATTAAGTTACTAGCAACTTAGCTATATTTTCTTCAACAAATAAAAATATAGTCACATGATCACCATTTCATAACGCCCAATGTGTATTATCACAATAATTTATCATCTTATTCAATTAAGGGATAGGAATTAATTTTAGAAAAATCAATGCAATAAACTCAAACAGTAAAATAGAGTCCCTTAAATAGACAATCTATCATCTATGACAGTCTCAAAATTAGTCATGTCTATCTAGAAAGTGTGACCACCCTACAACATACAACCAACTAGTTAGATATCCTATCTATATCACATCTTAAAAGAGTAATAAAATAGTATAGAAAACCTCTCAATGCAAGGTAGAACCATAATCCTACTATGTACCTTGGTGAACCAATAGATACTATGAAGAAGAAAACCCTGTAACCGGAAGAAAGTTTGTTCCAAGAATTAATTAATACATTTTATGTAAGGAAACTGAAGTTCCTCTTCTAGGTGTCACAATGCAACACAACTAGATCCAACTCTAGAAGTATGTAGAAAGTCTCCTTTAGAGCCCACATCTCAAAAGAACAATAGCATTGGGACCCTCTCAAGTCGGGCCTAGGTCTTAACTTTCGAAAGATCGAATCTCGGGAGAGACAGTGTGAATTTACACAGGGGAGGTGAAAGCATGCACTGAACCATCAATGACTAGTGCTCACTAGCTGTCAGATCTGGGATTTGTAGAAGAGGATCGTTGGATCAACATCTGATTAAGTCCCAACCGTCGAATCTCAATAAGGGTAGATTAATGATGAGGAGCCATTACGGGATCAAAGGGTTGAGTTAACGATCATGCCAGTTTCGGTTAAACAATCCACACATGTCGTCGATCGTCGCCTAAAAATAGATCAACGGTTGGCATTGAACCCACTATCAACAAGAAGTTTCTAATGCATAAATCGAGAAAGGGTTTAAACATCGTGCTAGTTGAGACTCCACAATCCTTCCTAGCCATCAATCTTCACGATTGATTTAATCACGAACTTCAAATTAGGTCGTCGATTAGAACTCAACGATTTGAGCTGAGGTGATATCTCTTGGTCATACAAAGACTAGGCCCTTCAGGATGTTTGATTGTGCCCCAAAGCCCGAATCACGAGGTAGATCTACACCATAGATCGGTGGGTGAATACTAGCTGTTGGATATGTAAGAATTCAACGATTTGGAGAGTTTGAGTTCACAATAGGTAAGAGTTGAAAAACCATGAATGTCAGAAGTCCCAGAGTGAAGGAAATTCATAGATCTAACGAACGATCACAGGTTGTTAGATCTATGAGCCTATGTTCTTCAACAGTTCGGTAATTTGCTACTCCGACACAACTAGAGTCAGTAGGTTTATCATGAAGAAACTTTCAGAATCCTGAATTCTAGAGTAAATCCTTACCGTCAAATGGTGGGTACACGTGTCTATATATCTGAGTATTCACAACTCTACCATTCGGGAGGTGGTGGTTGAAGGTTGTGAAGGTGCGGAGGGTTTCGAACTCCCGGAGTTTTGAAGTTAATCATGATTGTTGTTGTCAATAAATCTAGGACCGTCAGATATATGGGTTTGAGCTTCATGAATTCAGATGGAATGAGAGTTTCAACAACTCAACCTCCCGAAGTCCGGAGCCCCAGATTTTCTTAAGGTCGTATATTTGAGTGGTGTGTGGGAACTATCGATCCCTTAGTCATTTTGAATTCGTCCCTTCAGCAAGATTAAGAGGTAACTACTAAGGATTACAAAGAACCCAAAGTTATGAACTTCCAGAGTAAAGGAGATCTATAGATATATAAAACAAACAAGGACCATAGATCTTCAAGTCTTAGTCATTTGGAGGTTTTGACAGTTCAACACTCCAGAGGAAAGGAGTTGTTGTTTGAAAAAGGTGATGAACTCTCGGAGTTTCAAACTATGGAGTGGATGAAAACCGTTGATCTAAGGGAAGTGTAAGTTGTCATATCTCCGAGCCCTTTAGTGGTTCAACAATCTAGGTGGAACAAAATCAAGATGTTAAGTGGGAAAACCCCCAAAGTCTGGAGTTTCGTAGTGGATCTCCACCGTAGAATATCGCATGAGGAGAAAATTCGTCGGTCGTTAGATTAAGATGTTAAAATTCAATGAAGGAGGGTGGTAGGGCAAGTTAACCTACAACTTTCGATCAACTCATCTTATGACCAACTTTAGATGGTTAACACTTCAGGATAAAAGGAGTGTTGATTTAAGGAAACCTTTGGAGCGTCGGAGTTCCAGAGCCCCGAATAACGCCCTTTTGACTAGCACTAGATTATGGCTCCTTGTCACATCCTTAACTTTGTTTTAGGAAAAGGGTTTATGCACTATGGGTTAAGAGTCAACTCCTGAGACTTTAACAGGCCTCCCTCATTCTGAAAACCTTGTATTTAACTTCAATATAGCACAAGCATTCATGATGTAAGTAACTCGGTTCAAAAATGAAATCAATGGGAAAAGATGACATGGTTAACTTGTAGGATTTCAGATGAATATTATTCAAGGACTCACGATATAGTATGAACTACATCCTTATTTGAAGGACGAACAAGGCGCTGTTAATTTTCTAACATAACCTCAATTAAACTCTACTCACACATACTTCTATTATGGATGAAAATACAAACTTTAACATAGACTATATACAATAAAGTTCACATTCTATAGTGAGGGTCAGGCTTCTCTATTAGAGTATAAAACGTATGAATTTATAAAGAGGGTTAAATATAACTCTATAACTATTCATTTTTTGGCAACAAATGGAACACTTTGCGCTCAGACCTTCCAATGATTCTATAGTGACTCAGTCAACTATTATGCTAATATAAATTAATTTATAATATAAAAATAAATATCAACAACAATGAATGGGGAAAAATGAAGATGGCCTTCAAGTCTTGCGCTCCTTCCTTTCCTTGGCTTGCTAATCAAAGAGACTTCACCGATACCTCCCAACCAACACTAGGGGTACTTTTCTTTCCCCTTATTCCCCCCAAGCCACAAAGAGGCCAAGCACACAAAAACCAAAACATAATAGCTTCCAAGCTCTCCTCGCAAGGAATAGCTTCGACTCTTTTCACCTACATGGAGTCCCAACTCACACAAGTAAAAACACAGTCAATCAAAAAGTCGGTAGCATAACAATGCATCCCCAAATGTTCCCTCTGCTTCCCTTCTGCATCAATCTCTTTATATAATTTTCTCTCATAGACATATGTCCCTCATGCATAATTCATTTAATTTTTATAATTCATTTAAAGGATTATACACCCACTATAGGTGTCACATTCTCCCCAGTTTTCACAATAAATTTCTCTTTTATTTTTATTTAAAAGCCACTTTTCCTCACATTTCCCCATGTGTTCCTAAATATCCTCTTTTTGTCTCTTAGTTCCCCAATCACCTTAATTAATGGGTGTCTCCTAACTAGGTTTTAGTTAGAGTTGGATTAGGAGTCTTCTTAGTTAGGCTAGGATTAGTTGACTCAAATTCTATTCTATGCACAACCCATTCTCTCAAGTTGTTAGTCATTTATAAATAACGATTAATTTTTAAATAATTTCATACACACATGTGCATTTTGTCAATTCTTTTGGTCCTTACTTACTATTTCCTAACATTTGATTTCCTTCCAATATTTACTCAGGTCACCATTCAATTAGTCCCTTTATTTAATTTTAGACTTCGACTTAGACTTCTGGTTGGCTTTAATAATTAATAATCTATTGTTTAATTAATTATTTTAATCCAACAAGGTCTAATCATTCCAATGTTTTGTAGGCCACCTATGTTTATTGACTCAATTTTCAATTGTGTGACGTTCCCTTCAAGATGCATCTTCGTGCTCCAAGGGTGCCACTCACATTGACTTGTTTTTGGAAGTTTTTCCAACCCCTTGGAATCAAAACTCTATTCACTCTAACTTGTGAGAGACTAAGGGATTCTAAGGAATAAGGATTATGACTTATTGCTCGCCCCTTAGAAATATACATGAGTGACTGTCTCAGTCTTCCTCACAGCATCATGGACCACCCAACTAAGTAATCGTTAACCTACAGTTCTTGCCATGGAAAGAGTGCTAGTAGGTTGTGATAGGTAAGCTTCCACCCCTCTCCCTCAATATCTGGTTTTTTGTGCAAGGCCCATTTACTCCTTATGTGAGTCAGATTAGCAAGCATCGTCAAGTCTACATCCACTGACAAAAACAGTGTCAAAAATACATATATATAAATCATACTAAAATCCATAATATATCATATGTTCATAATAATGAAATACTCAAACAATACAATCCACTCTCTCACTCAATCTGGAGTCCAAGGAATCCATTTGATGCCACCGACATCCATAACCTGTCACGTGTCCTACACATTCCATATGACTTGTCAAAATCACATGTCAACACATATATATACATCAATAAAATCAAGCAACTATAACACCTCAACATCATCATATATAACCCATAATATGAATGAAATAACAATGTTTGATACCCAGATCACTTTCAAGCAAGTGTCCTCAGAGAATAAGTCAATAATAGTATGCTTAGTAGAGCAGGATATTACAACTATCCATATTTTATAATATTCCAACCTTCTTGTTGAAAGAAGAGGAAACGATTGTAAAAACAAATCGGTATCTTGATGAGAACCTAGCACTGACAGTGTTAATGATCCATCCTATATTGATAAAATTAAACCAATAGATCCATGGGATAGATTGACGTTTTGATAATAATTCGTGTTGAAATCTAGTATTCATTATGCAGGTTAGTAAATTTTATTTTGTTGATGAATCATGATAAAAACGCTCTTGAAATTTAATTACCCTGCATGTGAAATGTGTTGATATGATTACCATTTTCATGATGTTATTCTCTGATGTTGTGATAACATGTGGTTCCATATATTAAGTTTAGTATCTCCTAGTGTGATGACATGATGTAATTTTATTTAATTCTTTTATGACAAGATGTTTTATGATGACATATGGAGAGAATTTTGTGATGACAATGATGTTGTATTCTCATGATGACATGTGATATTTAGCATGTGGATTATTTCCTTGATATATTGATATAATGACTAATGCAATGATTTCATGTTGTGAGGTCGTGATTGTCAGGTTATCCACCAGTGGGCCAAGAGGACCATGATTATGGGCTGAGAGGGATGGTTTATTTGATGATCTCGTGGGATCCCGCAACCACGAAGGAGAATATTACAAGTAACATCTTATGGGCTAAGGAAAAATCAATCTACCACTCATGCCATTAATTCTTATGCCTTGTATTCGAGTCATGATGTCAAATTCCCAAACAATGGCTTGAGTATTACTTGTCGATGGTGTTTTGGTATTGGACTTCGATGCTTGGGGTTGTACCTACTTGTTGTGGAGGGAGTTTAGGACAGCCTTTCAATATGCATGGTGTACGTGAGTACCGTTCTAGATGCATGCTTGGGAAGATGGGGTCTCGATCCTTGGGGATCTAGATAGATCGATAGGCTTTAAGTCTAGTTCTAGAAGTCTTAAAGGAAAACTAAAGAGCACTCACATTTCCCAGTGTTTTGATGTGGACTTTCGATGCTTTTGTAGTCACTTGAGTGCCTTATACTAGTCCAACAAAGGGTGTTATGGAATATGTTGGAGCTAATAGAGGATGTTTTGGAGGATATGGTGAGCTAATTAAAATTATATAAGTAACATAATCAAAGTAACTTCAAAACAAAGTTCTTTGAAGGAGAGGAGTATGTGATGCCCCACATTATTATCAGTATTATTTTTATATTAAATAATAATAATAATAATAATAAAGTATAATCATTATCCTAAAAGGGATCATCTTGATATCATTATTAAATAATAATAATTATCCAAAGGGGATCATCCCCATCTAATTATTATTAAATGAATAAATACACAAACAAATAATAATAATAAAGTATAATAATTTTTTAAAAATGAATAATCAGGGTAATGGTAAAATAAGTAACGATAATCTATGGAAAAAAAATGAAAAATATAATAAATGATTCGAGTGGATCCTAAGGATTGAGTTCTGTGATTCTATATAAAGAGGGAAAGAAAGACAAATTGGGATATTTTTTATGTTTGGAACATCTCTCTTTGGATGAAGCTATAGAGAGGGTAAGGCTAAGGGTTCGATGGCATGGTATTATATTGAGGGCTCAAGGGAGACCTACAACTAAGGATTAAATTAGTAAGGTCTATGGTTGGGTGGAGAGTCATCCCCAACCTTTTGTTGTGGTTTTCAGGTCAATGGTCAAGGTATGGCTATGTTCCTCAAGTCATCGGGTTATAGGTAATATGGGTTCTTCACCACAAGTAAGTTCCTTACCTCTCAATACTTCTCTAAATGATAATTTCAATGAATATTCAATGGTTATTTGGACTATTTTATGGTAACTTGTATTTCCTTTAGTAGATCCAGTTATTACATGGCTAAATTTTTTCTTTTATAATTATTTAGTAAACTAGGACATTAATGCTAGTGGAAACCCTTGTTGTTACCATTCTGTGTGTATGATCAAGTCTTTATCATTAAAGTGTGCAGACAGTATAACTATTGGGAACACTTTTTCAATGAGAAAAGGAAGAAACAATTTATTCCATTTCCATGAAGGGTTGTGTTAGGAAAAAATATTCTCATTTTAATTTTGTTGTAGTACTTGCCCAACTGTTTAATTTTTCAATCCGAGGTTCGTAGGCTTACGAAGAACACACACTATATATGCAGGACTGAAGTAGAAGTAATCTAATCTAAATTGCTGAAATGAAATTAATCTAGGGAAACATCGAAAGACTAACTAGGAAAACAGGAAATTAATCTAGGGAAACATCGAAAGACTAACTAGGAAAGCAGGAAATTAATCTAGGAAAGCAATACAACATGTGCAGAGTTGAACGACAAATGACATATGTGAGCTCACACAATATATCAATCTCAAATTATATTACAAGAATCAAATGACAAAGCATGGAAGAATAACAAAGCTAAGAATCAAAGCGAAGAATCCCCTCCTCCTAGTTACAAGACTAAATTATGAATTACATGATCTCTCACTCCCCTTCATGAAGAGAGAGCACTCTCTTATATATATGAAAGTCTTGAAGAGTGTCATAATTATAGATCCACTATTCTCTCAACTTATTCCTTCAAATCCTCCACTCATATCTTGGATAGGATATCCTATCAAAATCTCCATGATCTTCTCCTTTGAATATGCTTGAATGATTGTCCCAAATATTCTTCAAATCTTCAAAGATTGAAGATAAAATTCGAATTTGAGGCTAGGTGGTAATATTTGACTTTGTTTAAATCTTCACATATTCCTGCACACATCATCAAACTCATCCAACCTTGATATATAATGAAAATATGTCATTTTTCTAAGATTTAATCATAAATTAACTTATAATACTAAAATGAATAAAGTGGAAAATAATAAGATGAAACCCAAATGTATGTATGGAAATGGTATGATAAAAGGTTAATGGGATGATGAAATGTAAGGAATAGTGAAGGAAAAGGTGGATGAAAATACGACATTTTTGAGGCCCAACATACCCCCCAACTCAACTTGTTGCATGTCCTCATGCAACCATGCATGGATCTTCTTAAGAACTTTTGGCATTTAAACTATGGATTTGATTGATGATGTCTTTTTAATAAGGAATATTTCTAGGATTTGAAATACAGGAGTAGTAGGATGTAAAATACACGTGTAACAACATGTAATACATGTGTAACAACATGTGAAATATGTGTAACAGCATGTGAAATTTTATTATGGTTGGTTCTTGTGTGACAACCATGATTACAAAAGATGTTGGTTCTTGTGTTAACAACATTCATTTCACTTATTTATTTTCTTGCTGCAATAATTTAGCCATATACTCACTGGAAATAATAAGCTATCAATGTGCATATGAAAGAATCACTGTGTATAAGAAATACTTTTTCTTTATCTTTATGAATCATGCCAATATGTGTATCAATCGAAATGCAACAAAGTGTCATTGGAAAAGGAATTTGGTAAACATTAAATGATATGAAAAATGGAGTGATAATAGTGGAAAAATGGAATATTGGTAGTGAATAGGTAGTGAATATATCCCCCCCCCCAACTTAATCGATTTCATGCCCTCATGCAACTTAGTGTAGGTCATGGAAGGAAAGAGAGCATGGCGAGGAAATTTTCCAAAATATTCAAGTCAGCATATAAGGAATTGTGTGATTAAATCTTAGAAAAGAACATACATCCACTTACCCAAAAAGTAGATGTAGTTGTTGCGGCTGCTGGATCAGGAAAACATGATTGGCGTTGTAGTTGCAACTACTGTAACTACTGGAGAAAATAATATCTGACTGTGACTGATGGAATATGGAAGGTGTCACTGCTGCAAGATCAGGAAAATGGAACTGCTAATGTTGTTGCTGCTATAACTGGATCATGGGAAGTGAAGGAATCTAAACTGCTACTACTGAATCATGAAAAATGTGGAAGGTGGAGAATATGGAACTATGGTACTCTCATAGATCTGAAATCAAACTGTTGCAACTGCTGAGGGGATCATGAAAAAGTGTATAGTCTTCACCCACTACAAAACCAATGGTACAATTATCATCATGCGAATGAATGTGTCGATGTTGAACATGAACAGAAATCATTGGATTATCGGCCATTGATGAATGTCGTTAACCAATGCGAGACAAACTCACCAGTGATGTCAATGAGTGGCAAGGTACCCAAGTACATCTTGTGAAGTGTGAATAGATGGGTTGATGTCGAGCCACTTGCAAGATCTAAGGATCAAGGGACATTGATGTATTTCCATGATTTATAGCAAGAGAGCTTGTCATTAATGCATGCAAGCCTCAAGGTACTCAAAAAGGAACTCTAGTCTATATCCCAAATAAGGTGTTGAGGTCGATGGGGCAAGACTGTTGAAAGGTGGGCCTTAAGGAATCCCACATCAGTCAACACGACTTTATAAAAAGAGTGGTAGGACTTATAAGTGTAAAGATCTCAGTAGCAACAGGGTTTATGGCAAGGAAATGTGATCATGGAAAGGGGGTTTGTTTTCTTCAGGAGCAAAACTGGAAAGGCAAAAATGAACTGGGAAAAAAAAAAGATAAAGGAAATGATGTATGCAACTCAAAAAGATAAGCATGTGTGAAGCCATAAAGGATAAGGAAATGGAAGATGGCTTCAACACCAAGATGAATAATCAGCTTTGAAGCAGAAATGAGATAGTGTCACAGCATGAAATTTGGCAAAATGCGGAAATATTAGTGTATCATCCTGGTCACTGTGTAACAACAAACATCAAGATGCACAAAAAATTTATGTGTAACAGAAAAATAGTTATGTGTAACAACTCCTTCAAGTTGTCTAGAAAATCATGTGTTCTTTGAAGAATTTTGTTATTCTTAAAAATCACTCCAGCAACAAAATGTGAGCATCTCTGAACCTGAAAGAAGCTTAGTACAAATCCTATAGGAAAACTGTGAGATTTGCAAAAAACATTTCATTCAGAAATAAGTGCAAATGCGACAAATCAAAGAAAATAAAATGTGTTTTGATACCTGTTGTTGTTGCACTCATTTCATATTCGATTGTTGCATGAAATGTCTTAATAAAAACAATTTAACGTTATGCGTAAAAACATATCTTGACTATCATTTTCAGGAATGAGATGTCCATCTACAATTTTTGACAATGTTTTGTTTTTTATAATTTTGATTTTTATAATGTTTTTGTGTGGTTCCATGGTTTTATATTTTTATTATTATTATTGTTTTTCTTTGTTTGTATTGTTGTTTTTGTTTTACAATAAAACAAAACAAAAACATATATACATTTTTAAATTATTAACAAACAAAGAAATAAATGTTGTTTGTGTTATTTAATTAAAAAAATGAGACATTTTTCTTCAAAGTCTACATCCTCGGTACTGCAAATAAATTTCACCTATTGAGTCGGCTATAGATCCTCAGAACTTATGCATTTCCTTCTCTGTTGACTTGAAAACTAAGTAAATCCTGAGAAACACTTGATGATTTCATAAAGCCATTCCTTATTTGCTCACTGTCATCTCTCGTATGCCCTAGGCCATGTGTAATGAAGACAGTCATACCCATATGATCCCATCGCTTTTTCGAGCTCTTCAAACACAACTTTGGCAACATCTCCCTTTTTCTCAAATATTCATCCAAGTTCATTTTTGGAACATTTGCTCGAACCGCCCATTGTCGGCGTCCTATTTCACAAAACGATACTGGATGGAGAAAAATAATTGCACGAAGACATTGTCCCTTTTTTTGGTCTTAACATAGGCGTCGAGGTATTGGAGACGAGTAGAGAGAGTGCCAGCCACCCAATCGCCAAAACAAGGATTGACAAAGTGCAATCTTGACTCTGCAATATTCAAGAAATGACCCCACTTCTTGAAGATCCCAACATTTTCCTGGCTGATGCACACCAATGAGTATGGAAAAAATGGGTTGCATGTACCAAGTTGATCATGTTCAACAATAGACAGTAGAGTATGTAGATCTCCCTAGTCACCAGCATAGAAGTGGACATCAGGTGATAAAGTGGTAGTTCGTGTAGGATTTATAGGACCATCACAATGACGACCCAGTCACTCACGAGCATTTTGAAGGTTCACATATAGTGAGACAACGTAAAACCTCGACACTTCCAACCTGGGTAAATGTGTTTGTGATGGGTGTTGATGGTTCAAACTCATAGTTGTACGCAAATCCCATGTAAAAAAATGACGGTCACCTCCAAAATGGCAGCTACCCTCCTTCATCATCGTCAATCTGAAAATAAGGATTGTGCTCGATCATATGGAACCTTTCCATGTGGAAAACCTGATATAGCATGACAGTTTGGAAATGATATCGCTTCAAATCAAATCGAATACAAAAAAATCGGTGCATCGTGAAAAACAATCAAATAAGATTGTTTCAAATTAATCAAATTGGATCTAGTCTTACAACCTCTGGCAGAAAAATCTCTGAATGTTGTTGAACGAGGAGATAAACAATCTAAAACCAGATTTTGGGGGTATATTGAGAATCTAGGAGAGAAAGAAAACTAGATCTTCTTACCTCCTCGATCCCCCTCATCATGCACTTACCTGCGTGTTCCTATCCAGATTATCAATCATCCAAACGTCTGTCAATGGATTTCACGAAAAAATTAGCCAATTGATTGATCTTAGCCATGCAATATTGCTTATTTCCAGCTATTTGTTATAATGTTTTTGCGTTCTTGTAGCTTGCAGTGGATAGGAATGATCCGGTTGTGTTATTAATTGAGATCTTTGATTGTTTTATCAGATCTAAGCTATGTTATTTGACAGAAATGATATATGTAAACAATAAATTGAATTGATAATAAATTCTCCACAGACTATCGAGAATATGAAAAACGATATGAATACCAAAAAGAAAATATTCAATGATTGTAATAGGGACAAGTGATCTGGAAAACGTGGTTGGATTTGCAGAATAGTCTACGGGATAAATGATAACAAATCGGGTATGATGACAGCAAAAGAGAGATAGTTTCTTTGAGTACTGGGAGCATTGGAAAGAGTCAAATATTCATGGAGTCTTTTAGTCATCGAGTGGTTCTGGTTTCTCATATATGACAGTCTGCATCAACGATTTGATTATGAATAAAGAGTAAAGTGTGGTGTTCAAATCAAGATCGAAGAAGTGGGATAGAAGGACAGTGTAAATGGCAGAAAACTTGAGATCACATTCCACAAACCACATGCGAAAACATCCAGGAGACAAGGTCAAAACCATGATGTTGATCTCCTAAGAGTCCATAAATATCTTGCAACAATGAGAAAATCTCTGAATGGATCGATACCATAAAACAAATTTATGATTTGATATGGTTATGATTTGATTTGAGATCTCCCTTATCTGTGAATATTTTTGCATAAACTCTTCCTCTTAATTCTGCGAATAGAGGCTATCTTTTCGTATTTTTTAATGACAGGTCTTTCCATATAAGTATTGAAAATTTTTAAATATTTTATTCCCACTAGACTTATCAAATACGAGAAAAATGGTAGGGATTCACAATAACCAAAATTTGCAAAGACTACGATCGAGATTCGAAATTCTGGTTGATTCTTCCACATTTTTAACTTTTACAGGTTGCAGTGTGTAAGGATTTAATGTTTCCGACTGTATTCAATGTCAAAAGATACAGCTACAAATGAGGGCGAGATATGATATTTATTCTACTAAAACCCAAGGATGAACCTAGACTGGAAGTTAAAAATGATAAGATGCATAGTTTCAACCATTGTTTCAGCGTGTTGCGACAGTTCAGTGGAGAAAAACTCATGAATTTGTAGACCATTTATTATTATATTTTTGTTTTGTTTTATTTTATCCTAACGCCACTATTGTTTCATTGTTTGTAGATCTGCAAATTTATTCAATCATTGTTATAGCAAAAACTTCACTTTTTCAACAAGTAAAATTTCACTAAAACATCATGTAAAATGTCGCTGTAACAACATGTAAAAATAAATAAAAAATCGTTGTATCAGCATGCTATAACAACATGTAAAATTTGCGTTGTTTCAACATAAAAAAAATTGGTTTTATTGTGTTTACTATTAATCATGTTTGTAAAGAACATTCATTGTTGAAATCCAAATCATTCCTATTTTATGATCCTCGCAATCGCACGAAGCACGGAGGAGAGCATACTTATTAAAAGAAAAACTAAAAATGAAAACCTACCTACTCTATACTAACTAAAACTTAAAGATTAGTTATGTTTAGTCAAACTTCCAATGGAGCCAAGCACGCAACAGTAACAACAATATGTTCAGTTGTGATTTTTCAAATGTATAATGGAAATATTTGAGTGTGAATAAATCTAGTTGTTGTAACGAAAAACTAACTAAATAAGAATGAAATTTATCTAATTGAGTGCTTACCTAGAACCATTGCTCGATAATGCTTTCATAGGCACATTTTTCCTCGCTCAAATCTTGTTGTAAATCCTCCTCATATTACTCAATCTCCTTCTCGAATGATTGTTCATCATCAAATATGTAGGGTTCTTGAGATGTTGAATCCTCATTTGTTGTTGGAGGAGTGTTTGAATCTTTAATTGTTGTCAAGATCTTATCTTCCAAAGAAGAGGAGATCCCGACTTTCACGAGGATCTAAGTGAGTAGTTCCAAGATGACACTCATTGTTAAAACATATTGAAAAAGGGGTTCTTACAACATCCAAATCAAAAATAAAATAAAAAATGAAAATCATACTTGCTGAAACACATACTCCCCACAGTTGCGGAAAACACACTTGCTACAATTGAAATTCACACTTGCGGAAAACAAAATTTGCATGAGTTGAAATTCACTCTCTAGAGATGGAAGGAAGGACATGAGGAGTCTCCACTCAAGTAGCTTCTATGAACTCTTACCAACATATGTAAATTACACTTACAGGAAATCAAACTAAAATTCAATCCATCGTTCTTCCCCGGCAACGACGCCAAAATGTTAGGCGGAAATATTGTCATTTTAATTCCGTTGTAGTACTTTCCCAACTATTTAATTGGTTAAACCAAGGTTTGTAGGCTTACGAAGCACACACACCATATATGCAGGACTGAATTAGAAGTAATTTAATCTAAATTGTTGAAATGAAATTAATCTAGGGAAACATTGAAAGACTAACTAGGAAAGAAGGAAATTAATCTAGGAAAGCAATACAACATGTGAAGAGTTGAACGAAAAATGACATATGTGATCTCACACAATATATCAATCTCAAATTATATTACAAGAATCAAATGGAAAAGCATGGAAGAATAACAGAGCTAAGAATCAAAGTGAAGAATCCCCTTCTCCTAGTTACAAGACTAAATTATGAATTACATGATCTCTCACTCCCATTCATGAAGAGAGATCACTCTCTTATATATATGAAAGTCTTGAAGAGTGTCATAATTACAGATCCACTATTCTCTCAACTTATTCCTTCAAATCCTCCACTCATATCTTGTATAAGATATCCTATCAAAATATCCATGATCTTCTCCTTTGAATATGCTTAAATGATTGTCCCAAATATTCTTCAAATCTTCAAATCTTGAAGATGAAATTCGAATTTGAGGCTAGGTGGTAATATTTGACTTTGTTGAAATCTTCACATATTCCTACACACATCATCAAACTCATCCAACCTTTATATATAATCAAAATATGTCATTTTTCTAAGATTTAATCATAAATTCACTTATAATACTAAAATGAATAAAGTGGAAAATAATAAGATGAAAGCCAAATGTATGTATGGAAACGGTATGATAAAAGGTTAATGGGATGATGAAATGTAAGGAATAGTGAAAGAAAAGGTGGATGAAAATATGACATTTATGAGGCCCAATAGGTTGGAGAGATAGATGTCAAACATATCTCCCATTTAGATGAATTTGTTATTCAATTGGATCAAATCAGTATGAAAGAAGCCCAAGCTATCAAGGGTTTTGATCCCAAATATTCGTTTTCTGTACATATGTCTCTAGTTATATATTCTTCATATTTTAGTAAGTCAAATAAATTTGAAGGAGGGGGAGATAACTAGAACTTCCCTAAGGCCTCATTTGAAGAAACCCTAAATGATATTAAAGAATTGGAAAGAACTAATGAGCACTACATGTATATAGGTAGAGAGACAACCAATAAGAACAATAATTCACCAAATGTATCTCCAAAAAGTACTCCAACAAAAACTCATCCTTGAAGTAGTGATATGGAACAAAGAAGGACATCTGCTAGAAATTCAGACGATGGTGGAGACAAGGAAACTACTAAGAAAACAATGGAAAAATTCCATACCGTACATACTTCCATAAAAAGAAAAAGAGAAACTCAAAAAGGGGGACAATACATACCTAAAATTGAAGAAAGTCCCAAAGCCAGGGAAGGAGATGATGTAATAGAGGAAACCAACTGGTTAGAGAAGAGACTGATGAAAACTAGGGTGATTGTTGAGGAACTAGCTTCCGAAGAGCCAGAAATATTTGAAGAGGAGTAGGTTACATTACACCACCCGACCTACCAAAAAAATTCTAAAAAAATGTTAATAGAAAAAGAAAACATGAAAAATAAAAATGTTGCAGAGAAATGGACGTCGGAAATTGATTTTCATAGGGTTCCACCCTTGAAAATTGTGCAATTCATGATGCAACCGGAGAAGCATTAAAGGAGTCCATTTTTGACATAGAAAAAAAAAATTGTTTTTAAAAGAGAGAATAAAGGAATTAGATAAATATTTGATTCCAAAACCTTCATTTGTCAAGCCTATCACTGCAATATAACCAATACTTAGTATTGAAGATGTCCTAGAGAGCATTCCAAATTAAAGGGATAATCTAGTTTACTAATGGTTGTAATTAAATACATCGGAAATGATATCATCAACAAAAGAATAGACTTGATCCTTGAAATTTAGGAATTAACATAGAGCTCGATTAGTTTCTCAACAAGGGTTTTTCACTTTAAGGAATATCTCTAGAAAGATTTAGAAAATGATAAAGGATTCTATAAAGAAGTAGTGGGAACATTTGCAGCGAAGGTTTCAAGTTTGAGTGATACACATATAAGAGAAAAAAACCTTCCCTCCAAGATTAATATGAAATAGATTAATGTGTGTTGGCTAAAAAGAATCAAATGTCTAAGAGAGTTGTTGTCTGAGTGTGATACTGTTACCATTAAAAGGGGTGACATATTCTTGAAACTTGTTGATTTGACCAAAGAATTAGATGGCCCACATTAACTAATGGATACAATAATTTTTTCAAGGAAGAAACTATTAGAACAATTAGAAGCATTAAAAGTTGCATGGGATAATGAATTCAGTGATTGAGTTGAATTATCTGAAGAAGAAATAGAAAGTTGGCTTGTTCGGTATGTAAATAAGAACGATGATATTGAGGACATGCTACATCAATTAAGCATTTGTTTGATAGATTTGGAGAATGAGTTATTCAAAACTAAGACTAAGCATGAAATAAATATTTATCCAATGAGGGAGTATAAAGAAAAATATTTAACAAAGGCCTTATTTAAGATAACCGGGATAGATCAACAAGAATTATTTACATCAGTTATGCCACCTCCAACACAATATAAGTAGCCTACAAAACACTCCATAATAAACAATTGGCGGTTGGGAATTTCCATCACAATAAGTCGAGTAATTACCTTGTTCTTGCCTTCACCATTTATCTTCCTCAATCAATTGTCATTTTTCCTTTTTTTTGTTCCCATAAATATGTGAAACCAAAGGTTGAACCCTTACTATTTTCTTTTGTATTCCAGGTATCTTTTCATTTTATGGTCCTCGAGAGCGCCATCCTAGTCCTCTTTGAAGGAAAAATGCAATTTGCTTTTATTGTAACCCCATACTTTATTGTTTATTTTATAAATACATCTACTGTTTTTTTGAAGTTCCTAGAGAACTATTCAGGACATAACATTACTAATGTCTTAGACTTTAATTTAAGCATGAGATTTCAAATGTGTGTCTATCAAAATATTTTTTTTCATCTAATAAAATGATCATTCAAAGTTATCTGCCATATGCATTCCATATTTCCCTTTCCTTTGTTGAATATTGCGTCTTACTTTGATGAATGTTGTGATGGAAATGTCATTCTATGATAATGCATACTATTTTGGTTTACAAATCTTGAAATACATTGTAGATATCTTCTTTATGTAAGATACCTTTTCCTTTCTTAGGTATTCTTTGCATGTGAATACTTATTTAAAGAATAACACCTAGTCCTATCTTAGACATTTTTCTATTCTTGCATGTTATTTAAAATAGAGAAGTACCACCTCTTTAAGATACAAGGGGATTTATCCTCGTGAGGTTGTCTTAAAGACCATAAAAAAGTCTTTTATATCAACAACTCTATTGATATTCCCTTCAATATGAACTCGAGTGAAATGTTTCTTAGGTTGTTGAGCAACATAGACATTTATATTTTGATCAAGATGATCTATAATAATAGTAGTATCAATGAATAATATTTGAGGGAAAATTGGGGCTTCATTCTATGAATTAGAGTTCATTTTGTGGTACATAGTTTTATCTTATACATCACGATTCCCTTCCATTGTAATTAGAGACAAAGAATTCCTAGGTTGTTGAGAAACACAAGAATTTATACCTTTTTTTATAATTATTTGATTCATTAATTATTGATATTTGAAAGAAAATTAGGATATCTTTATGTGGAATATAGTTTGTTTCATTGATTCCAGATAAATATTGCTTGGGTTGTTGAGTAAAATTGTTGTTTTTCATACATTGCATATGTAGAGGAAATAGAGGACATTGAGTTTCAACAATGACATCATGATTTCCTAATGTTTGAGGAAAATTCGTAGTCTCACTCTATGGTACAAATTTATGATCTAGAAATCCTTGACATTGTCCATAGACAACACAAATAGCAACTCCTTTACCTCCATCATGAGTGAATTGAAGGGAAATGTTATAGGGTTACAAACTTGGAAGATTAGAAAATTGTTCATCCATGCATTGGCATATTTTTCAAGGGATATTTTTTTTCTTTTCAGATGGATGATTTGAATGATCCATTGATGATTTAATCTACAAAATGAACAAAAAAATCAACATCGGCATTACAAGATAGATTAAAATACATTGATTAAAACACACATATAAGTTTTCACAACTTGTCCATAAAAACTAACACAATGCACACCATCCACTATAAATTCATGCTTGAATGGTTTTGATGAAAAAAATGTCATGCCATCTACCATTAGTCATCCTCATATATTCTCAAGTCACTCATCTAGTGTTTCCAATGCTAAGTGTTAACCACTAACTCATAACTTATCATATGGAGTTTAATTACATGAAGTAATACACAAGTGACATAAAATGTAATTCTATGGAATTGTATACACTTGATGACATATAGGACCTCTTATTCCTTCATTTTAAATGTTCATATCCAACCAACATGTGACAATTCCTACTTCCCTTCAAAAATCAATTTTTCCATTCGAATATAGGACACAAGAAAAACAAATTCACCTTAATAAAATGCACTCCATAGCATGAGGGTCCTATGACCAAAATGTAAATTTTTCCTATATTCTTATTGGTTTTTGATAATATGACATAACTAAAAGTGTTGAATAATTCTTCCCATGGAAGTTATGGATCCACCAAGTTGGCATCTAACCGTGATCTTATGAGAATTGACTAGCTTCAATGAAATATATTCCTAACATTTATTACAAGGTCAAGCTAAATGATTCAACTTGGAGAGTGTGTGTTTAATAATTTCATTCCTTCCTACATTTCCATATTTTTAATTTGAAACCTAAAAATTTATGTTTTGCAAAAACACTCCATTTTTTTCTTTTTTACCACAAGGAAAAAATCAGGGATGATTGCCTCAATAAAATATATGCCTAGACTGATAATTAATTATTACTAGAAATAAAAATATTCCAAGCTATATCTACCAATGTTTTCTACAACCTCTCATACTCAATTATCAAAAATAATATTCTATAATGAAATACAAGTATGTAAAAATAACAATTGATATTATTTGCCAATTTTCATAGTTAGTGTAAAAATGCACCCAACGCCAAATTAATTACACCCAATTTATGAAGTTTGGTCCCAGACATCATTACACAATATTAAAAATATATACCCATGGATTCATTTTTCCAAAATTCCTACTTGTCTTTTTTTTCTCACTTTTACACAATTACTTTGACAAAATGCATGCCAAAGAAAAATTATGCATGATGAAGGAAATCTAAAGCACATAAATAATACTTAAGGATATGCTAGGCCTTCTATTATTCTAAGGACTCATGACCCTATAACCCTCTAGATAATCTCTAGGATTCAATCTCTCTCTAGAAAAATAGGACTGTGGAGCAATAAAATAAAACAAATGCAGAAACAAAACACAGAAGATACACAATGCAATAGAGACACAGATCTACATGGTTCACCCAGTGTGGGCTACATCCACCAGAGAAATTTCCAGGTCCTTCCTTTATTATTATCCAGCATATGAAGGGATACAACCTACAACAAACCCATTGTAACTTCCTCTTCTTTCTCTCATAGTCTCATATATCATAATACAATATTCGCCATCAACCATAGCCACAATACATTTCCCTCATAAAAGAGGGTTGCCTTCTAGGGAAAAAACCCTAACATAATTTCTATTGTTAGATCTGTGACCTTATAATGAACGGTCCATATTTACAATAAAATTACAATATACATTTACAAGGCAATTTTTTCTTCAAGGTCTTCGCCCCCGAACCCCTAGACTCCCCAGCCAAGGGGATATCCCCCCCAAATGCCGCAGAGGGGGTACCCCCCCTCTGCACTCCCCCGCGTGGAAGAGTGTACATACTTCTGGGGTGTAAATACTTCATGGGGTATAAACACAACTAAAAGTAAAAGACCTCTGAATCAGGAAGATAATCAGGCTCCACAACCAACAATCTCCCACTTGGATACTGATCTCAACAACTCCACCACTGCTATATATGTTGGACTCTGAACCTTCTTGGACCTAGAAAATTTCTCATCTTCATCTTCATTCTTGAAGACCAACTGAAACTGAGCAGGAACTCAGTTTCTCCTTGGTTACTCCCTTTGTTAACATGTCTGCAAGATTCTGGCTAAGTGTGTATCTTTTCCAACTTCAAATGTCCATCTTCCAAGGCTGATCGTATGAATTG
>JZKD02S0389497.1:881454-911699 GCA_000966675.3 Picea glauca | reverse complement strand
AATACCCCCCTCCCACAATCAGTGTTAGGTCGATACGTGTCCCATATGGTGACAACAGGTGAAAAAGAAAAATTTTATTTATATCGACGACACCTCTAAATTAATGTTTTCCATGCATCATTGAATCATAGGTTGACATGTATCTGGTAAATCTGATTTGATCCAACGACTAAGAATATTCCAAACTATTATAAGTTATTACACCATATGATCAAAATGAAGGAAAGTGAAAGGTCAGGTTTATGCACACAAAGGGTACAATAAGTCCAATTAAGCACTTATTTCTACATTTTTTCATCATTAAAATTACATTTCACAGCCAAATATCATTTGTCACGTTTTAAACACAATCATACATAATCATTTCACCAAAATTCCAGTAATTCAAGTCTATGTCATCGAACAAATCTCTAGTTAGTTATCAAGTCAGGTTATACGAAGGTCTTATCACTCATAGAAGATAGAGATTACAAAATGATGGGAGATCATTAATCACATTAAAATGGTGACACATGTATATTCATCCATGAAACGTCAGGGAATCTCCATTTATTATAACCAATCTAAGTACAAACTCAATAATTATTAATGATTATATGTTCTACAGAGATCAGATTTGATCAAATCATAACAGATTTTTAAATATGCATTCCATAGGGGAGATAGCTCATCTCTATTAGGATTGAAATGTTTTTTTTTATCAATAACATGATCTTGATTGATATTTCTTAGCAAGAGACAGTTTTAAAATGTTTTGTTTTCCTAAGAAATATCTCTCAAGAAAAATGTTAAAAAGACAGATATATAAACAATTTCATTCTTATAGTAAAAGATCAACCTTCAAAAAGAGGAGAGAATTAAACAAATTCCCACTTATTATAAAAGGAGGGAGAATACAAACAGTTGAATGGGATATTTTTGGGCTCGAGAAAGACAGATCTTTAATAAAATTTTGGAAGGTTTTGAGTGATTCAAAATTTATGTGTTTCATCTCATGTGATAGCACTCTTATGTTGTTTCCATTTTCATAAATTCATTCTTCAATGTATCTTTTACTGAAATTGTGATCATTTCAGTAATAGATAATTTAGTACTAGTACTACTATTGCAACTGTAAAAGGGATCAGTGAATCTACAAATTTCTTCCATATAATGTGAGTATTGACAGGATGTGTGCTTAATTTATTATACCTTTTGAATAGAAATGAATTGTTCCTTTCTATTCAATTTATATTCTTAGCTCATATACATATTCTACATAATTTATTCTAATTGAGAAGTATAATAATATTTATCAATAGATACATTATTTTTCTGTCATTTTTGTTCTTCTTACTTATTCTTTCATTTCTTAAAATATGTATTTTCTTGGAACATTGAAATGATGCCCTCAAAATATGATCTTTAAAGTATTGAATATTAGTAATTAAGGATTGAAGTGGAGTTGTAAAAAACTTTGTTTTAGGACAGACCGACTTAAAAAAAAATCATTCAGACTTAAATGGATGACTTGGCATAGTTTCTTAGCCAGAGACATCTCAAGGGTTACAACATTCTGTTGGCATCATTGTCAGGTACCAAATTAAAGAAATTTTACATTTCCCTTTGTAAAACGATAGGAAAACCTACTCATTGTTGGTGAACAAGAGTAAGGAAGGATAAAATATTTCACCTGGCGACTTTATATTTTAAATACTGACATCCAGAAAGAAAAACACTAGGGCTAACCCAGACCCAAAGAAAACTACACCAATAGCAGATCCATAAACATTATTATGAAAAAGAAACCTTAGGAAAAAACCTACAACACCTTCTACTATATCTTCTACTACCAAACCATCTTCTTCCATAGATCCTAAAAAAAAAGGGAAATATCCTACTACTTTGGAAAATTACTCAAATTATTTTCCCACAAGCCCCCCTAAACATTCCTTTGCAATTCCCCCTAAGGAATCTTCTCTAAATTCTCCAGAAGAGCCTCTTCCAAGATCTCTAAAAAATCATTATCTCTTATCGCAACTGATTCAATTGAATTTTTTCTTGAATGTTATATAACACTTTCCCTCAGGGACTCTCATGTCATCTCTCGTATACCTTCTCCTATAATTTATCCAAAACTTTCCCATGTGATTTCTCCAAGGATTATTCCTGAAGTTCCTAAAGAAGAAGAAGAATTTAAAGTATTTTTCAACCCACTTACTCCTAATAATTTAGAGTTTTTAATCAACCATCTAGTAATGGAAGGAAATATCTCTCAAAAAACACAAAAGCCACCACCTCCACCACCCCCACTAAGGGTTTTTACTAAAGTAGTGATAGATATGCCCCTTTGAATCTTCCTAGGAATATGCATAATTTTCCATAGAATTATGTAAACATATTACCTAGATTTAATGGGGAAGATGAGGTTTCATCTCTTGAACAACTATCAACCTTTGATTACTTTACAGATAACTAAGGTCTTGAACATGAAGATGTATATATGCAGATATTTTTTTAAACTTTTGAAGGTGAGGTAAGAACATGGTTTAATGGATTACCTCCTAATTCCATTGAATTTTGGGATGCACTTGAATCTACTTTCCTTAGGAAATGGGGTTAGAATAAGGATCATTTATACTTCTTGACTGATTTTGGGAGTTTAAAAAATAAATAAAATGAATTTGTCCAAGATTTTATCAAAATATTTAACAAACTTTATAACAATATCTATGAAAATGTCAAACCATCACAACCAACTGCAAAAGTTACATTTGTTGGTTATTTTGATCCGGAATTTTCCTTATTACTTAGGGAGAGAAGAGCTACTACCTTAACTGATATGAAAGATGATGTAGTAGAGATTGAATATAATATGATTTCTTCAAGAAAGGATAGGATGAGAAGTGACTCAGGAGATCGAAAGAGAAGAAAAAAAAAAGGAACAAGTTGGTACATCGGGTACTAATAAAAGTCGAGAATATAAAATTGAAGAAATGTACATAATCATTAAGGATTTATCCAACAAACTAGATAGGATGGAGACTGAGAGGAGAAGGAATGATAATATAAATCCCAATCAGTTTAGAAGACCTTTCAATCCTTCCCAAATTTTGCAAAGAGAAAGGATAAATGAGGATAAACCAATACAAGCTCCTATAAAAAATGAAAAATTGGTCGATAACCTAGTGGAAGAAGAATTTGAAGATATTGATGAGGAAATAAATATCATGGAAGAATACCTTTATGATGTCCATGTGACCTAATAAGAGTATGAGAAATCCTTGAGCTTCAATTCATAATTTAACAAAGATGATAACAATAGTCACACACATTCTTCATCATCTCAATACAGGATTTTCTCAGATGCCTTGCAAGTTGAACTGCGTAGTAAATATGACCTTATACCTAGGACAAATATAAATACAACCAAAATAAATAATCAAGGTCAACCAGATAAAATACAAAATAAATCTAAAGGAAAGGAAACCACAACTTCAAAACAAAAGCCTAAACAACAAGTTGCTAAGAAAACATATGCAGAACATAAAGAAACTAAGAAAATAAGTAGTTACTTCAATCTAGAAAATGAATTAAATAAGATTGAAATTCCTATTCCTTTGCTGGAAATTGCAAACAATCATGTTTATTGAAAACAAGTGATGAAAATCATTGATTGCTCCATTGAAACAACTCAACCTTATACATTAAATATACAATATGGAAGACCCACTATAATGTTTTCTCCTCATATTGAGGAAAGAGGAGAGGTAGTGGCTCCATTTTACATTTCTTTGATTTTTTATGAACATCTTTTACACAATTGCATGTTGGATTCATGTGCTTCTCACAATCTAATTCCTAAAATAGTCATGGAGAAGCTAGGCCTACAAATCACAATACCATATCATGATATGTATTCCTTTGATGCAAGGAAAGTTAGATTCTTAGTAATTATGAAAGATCTTGTAGTACATTTATCTCGAATTCCTGTAAAAAGTGTTTTGACGGATATAGTTGTGGTTGATGTGCATGTAAACTATGGAATGATTTTATCTAGATCTTGGGCAAGTAAATTAGGTGGTTCATTACAAATGGACATGGCATATGCCACAATCCCATTTTTTGGTGGAGAAATCAAGAGAATATATAGTGAAACAAAACTTTCTTATACAGTCAGTGATCCTAATCATCCCAATAATTATCTTGTTTATTTAAAAGATAGAGACTTGGGTTATTTCATTTTATTTGTAAATAGTGAACCAAGACTTTGTACAAAAATTTTAAATACTCCATTGTGTGAAAATAAAGAGCCGAAAGATGGAATGTGGAAAATGTATTTTGATGGAGCTTCCTTCTAGGAGGGTGTTGGAGCAGGTATACTTCTAATTTCACCTTTTGGAAAACTCTTTCCATTTTCATTTTGACTGCAATTTGAAACAGATTCCACCAATAATGTTTTTGAATATGAATATTTAGTGTTAGGTTCATAAGTTGTTGGAAGAATGAAATTTGTAAATCTTATTGTCTATGGTGATGCAAAATTGATTGTTAAGCAAATAATAAAGGTTTATCAAGCTAAACATCTTAAGATGAGATCCTAAAAGAATTTTTCTTGGGATTTAATTGAAAATTTATTTTTAACCTTCAATATTCATGCAATACCAAGACAAGAAAATCATCAAGTTGATTCTTTAGCAGTAGCAACAAGTACTTTTAGTCCCCCTGAGGTTCCAAATCTTAAATATGAAGTGGAAATGAAGTACAACCATTGAATTCCTGGCATTGTTAAACATTGGTAGTTATTTTAAGATGATCAACATATTAAAAAGTTTTTGGAAATGGTTGATGAATTTTATGCAACCCATATTGACCAAGAAGATGACCAATATAATGAGAAAATTAATCATAAAGTCATTTTGATCCTAAATCACAAAATATGATTTCTAACCATAAAATGATGGTGTAAAGAAGAAATCAAATTCCAAAAGGATTGGTGCCTCTGGATCTGAACAAGAACCAAGGAATACCAATCTCTCAAAACTTCTTCCTACTAATCAGAAGGCTAGGTATGTCGATTGTTTTAAAGAATTTATTGAAGTTTTTTCATGGTTATATGAAGATCTAATGACTTATAACAACAACATAATTTGACATAGAATCCCACTTAAAGTTGGATCTAAACCATTCAGGAGGAAATTAAGATAGGTGAATCATACTCTCTTCCCAGTCATTGAAAAGGAACTAAAGAAATTGTTATATGAAAAAATCATAGTTCCTCTTAGATATTCTTCTTGGGTTGCAAATTTGGTACATGTTAGAAACAAGAATGGTGATATAAGACTCTATGTTGACTTTACAAACATGAATAGATCTTCATTAAAGGATAATTATCCCCTTCCTAAAATGCATCATGTATTGCAACAGGTAGTGGGAGATAATCATATATCTATGATTGATGGATTTTCAGGTTATAACCAAATTGTCGTGCATGAGAAAGACAGAGAGTTGATTGCATTCACTGCATGTTGGGGAACCTTTATGTATGAAAAAATTCCCTTTGGGCTAATGAATGTAGGAGAAACATTCTAGAGGGAAATGGATATAGCATTTGTTGGAGAAAAGTAAAAATCCATTGTGATTTATTTATATGATCTAACTGTTTTCTCTAAATCAGATGATGATCATTTAAAACATCTTAGAAAAACTTTTATTAAATGAAAAAAATATGGTTTTCCACTTAATCCTAAGAAATCTCATTTTTCTATGGATGAAGGTAAACTAATTGGACACATTGTTTCAAAGGAAGGAGTAAATATCGACCCTCAACTTGTTGAAGCAATTAAGGTCATTAGTTTTCCAAGAAACAAGAAAGAGATTCAATCTTTTCTTGCAAAGAAAATTTTCTGAGAAGATTCATTCCAAATTTTGCTGAAGTGGTAAAGGATCTAACAAACATGCTTAAAATAAATAATGAAGTCAAATGGTCTTCAGATGCTAGATATTGATTTTATCAAATCAAGAAATCCTTGGGATAAGCACTAGTATTGATAAGCCCAGATTACTCAAAATAATTCCTTATCTTTTCTTTTGCCTCTGATAATACTATTGGTGTAGTCTTGTTACAAAGAAATGAAAAAAATCAAGAACAACAAATTGCATTTTTTATCAAGAGCTTGAGAGACTCAAAGCTCAAATACAATATTATTGTAAAACAAGCTTATGTCTTAGTCAAAGCTATCAAGTCTTTCATAGTTTATATTGTTCATTCTAAAATAGTTGCATATGTTCCTAGAAACACATTGAAAAAAGTCTTGAATCAACCTGATACGAATGGGAAAAGAGGAAAATGGATAGAAAAAACTCAAGAGTGTTAACATAAAATAAAACCAACAAATCCAATTAAAGGTCAAGGTTTAGCAAATATTTTAGCTTAATCAAATTGCATAGTTGCTGGAATAAATCAAATTACAAAAATATCAGAACAACCTTCAGCACAATTTGAGGAAGTAGATTTGTATCAATCCTTAATAAAGGTTTAGGAAAAGTTCTCTTAATATCCTTGGTACAAATATATCATACTTTATTTTCAAACTCTTGAATCCCCATTCGATTTTAGTCAAGGTAAGATAGATCACTCAAAATTCAAGCAATCAAGTATTGCATAATAGATGAAAAGTTTTACTGGAAAGACCCTTTAGGAATCTTGTTAAACTATATTATTGAAGAAGAAACTAAAGTAATCATAGATGAATTTCACAAAGGCATATGTGGAGAACACCACACTTGGAGTGCCAGAAAATACAAAAATTTGAGAGGCGATTATTATTGGCCAAAGCTATTTTCAGAAGTGAATGCCAACGTAATATCTTGTAAAGAATGCCAAATTTTTTAAGGTAAACAAAATATTCCTTCCTTGTCATTGATACCAATAAAATATGAAGCTCCTTTTAAGCAATGGGGCTTGGACTCCATAGGTGGGATTCATCCTTCTTCTAGTGCACAACATGAATGTATTTTAACTGCAACAAATTATTTTTCCAAATGGGTGGAAACAATTCCAACGAAATTTGATATTGATGTAGTTGTGATCAAATTCCTTGAATTAAATATCCTTTATAGGTTTGGATGTCCCAGGAAAATCATAATTGACAATGCACAAGATTTTAAATCACTTGCAATGCTAGATTTTTGTCAAAAATATAATATTATTCTTGGACATTCCACTTCATATTGCCCACGAGACAATGGATTAGCCAATTCATACAACAATATTTTGATGAGATTCATAAAGAAAGTGTTAAATGATAACAAAAGGGATTGACATTCACACTTAAAATTTGCACTCTGGTCTAACAAAATCGACACTAAGAGATCCACATGTGTCTCTCATTTCCAATTAATTTATGATATTTTTGTTGTACTTCATATTAATCTTTCTTTTACTGTGATGAAATTATTGCATGACAATGAAGAAGAGCCTAATGACATTACTAGGAGAATGAATAGCTAATTGAAGTGCAGTAAACTAGAGAGCAAGCAAATGAAGTATTTCAAGAATATCAAGACAAAATGAAAGCCATTTGTTATCGAAGAGAAAAAAAATAAAATAAATTTATTCCTAGTGATTTAGTGTTGAAATGGGATAGAAGGAGAGAATATCTTGGAAAGCATGGAAAGTTTGATCGTTTGTGGCTTGGACCTTACAAGAATGTTGTAGTTGAAGGAAAAAACTCATTTTCCCTTCAAAATTTGGAAGGAGATTTGCTAGAATTTCCTGTGAATGGATGGTTCTTGAAAAATTTCATTCAATTCTAAAGATTCATTTTTCATTCATTGTATATAACCGGTTTTCTTTAGTGTTTCTTTTAAAAACCTTTTCAGTTTTCTGGATTTGTAATTAAATAGTTTGAAATAGGTTTTGGTCTGAAATATGATTTCTGAAGATTCATCAATCATTGAGGATGACCTGAATAAAATAAACTAGAGTTTCTTTCTTAATATAGTCTAATCACCCTTTTTTAGATTTATTATAGGAGATTACATCATTTAATAAGCATTCTCTTTAAATAGAAACTTCATTATCTTCTCAAGTTTTAAAATCTTATTAGAAAACACTGCCCCAACTACTAATGAATATTTTGACATGTTATTGTAAAACCAGAAAGGAGAACATTTTAACTTATTTCTCATAAAAAATTGAAAATGTATGTTTTGGGTAATTCTTTTTAGGTAGAGACTCAAGTGTCAAACTTATAACTGGTTGTTTTACCCAAGACAAGTACTAAAATGGTATATTTTGGAAATAAAGAATTAGAAATGAGGGGATGAAAAACTTATGAGTATATTTTATCACTTGGGTATTTATGACTCATCCTTTATAAAAAGAAATCATCTAATCTAGGTGGATATCGGTGGCCACCCACCTTTTCCAACTGGCTCAAAACAATTTTCTGGCAATTTTGGTAATTTACTATTTTTAGCAGTTTTTAACTTCTGGGGCCATTTTGAGGGCCTAAATGAAGGTTTTTTGGGATCAAGATTCTCAATGATAGTTAAAGGATTGTATTAATCCCCCTAAATGAATATCCTTGACTATACCTTTCCAACAAGCTATCGTGCACCCCAAACAGAGATCGTATGCCAAAGTTATGCCCCTCAGAAGTTGATACACCAAACTACCCAAAATGGGGTCCACAAAACTGTTGGATTTTCATCTTCCGAGGTTAGGGTTTTAGATTTTATTTATGATAAAAAGGAATTTGGATCATCATTGTAAAATCATCTTCTTTCGAATGCGAGTAGCAGAAAAATCTCTTCTCAGAGATAAGCTTCCACCATTCTATTGAGTCTTTCACTCTATATTTTTACAGTCTTTGTACATTTTCTCTCATTAATAGAAAATTGTGTATTACTATATATCTGTGTTTATGGTTGCATCTCTGATACATTTCTGTTATATTATTGGATATCCAAGATATCTCTGTACATTTCTTTATTATATCTCCTCTCTCATTTCGTGTCAAAAATAATCTGGATCAGTGGTATCAGAGCAGGCTGCTCTTGATCATTTTTTTTTCAGTGCATGTCCCCGATGAGGTTCAAGTATAGAAAGTTGGGTATCGAGATTGTCTCTCTTGAATAAAATCACTCTCACACACCCAATAAACCCTCCATGGAAGAAGAAAATAAAAATGATAGAGCATATGATTCTATCAATCTATTGCTTGAGCAAGCTCTCACGCAACAGACGAAATGATGGAGAATTTTTCCCACATCCTTCAACGTATACTGATATCAACAGGAACATATTCATCAAACAACCACTTTGGAACCACCTCTCCTTTCAAGGTGTAGGTTAATTTTTATATTCTCGTATTTGAAGGACAGATAGGTGTGGATGCCCTAGACAAATGGTTAAATCTTTTAGAAGGTTATTTCTTTGTTCATAATTTTTTCGACAAGGAAAAGATCGCCTTTGCACTCCTTAAAGATCTACCCCATGTCAAACATTGGTGGGAAACTTATTGGGAGCAAAGTTCCACGAAGGAGTCTGGAATATATGGGGCCAAGCCCACTTGGTATTTTTTCTGTGGATGTGGTAAAGGAACAGTATTACCATGTTGGAAACTATGAGGACCAGTACATGAGATTGACCACACTACGGAAAGAGAGGGACCAAGAAATTCCATATTTCACCAATACCTTCCATACCTTGCGCACCAAGATGGGTATTAAAAACTTCAAATGACATTTGGTTCTGAAATACCATGGGGCTCTACACAGATAAATCCAAACTGAAATGGATTTTCTAGACATCTCATCACTCGATGTTGCTTATCGATATTTTGTTAAAATTGAGAAAAAAATTAAGCACCAGAACAAACAGGAGTTTGTTTCTGCAAATCTGCAAAAACCAAAGTATGATAAAGACAACCCTAACAAACAGTCTCCTGAAAACCAGTCCAAGGCACAGGAAAAGAAGGGTCACGAGAAGACAAAGAAGGACACCGGGAAATGGTGTGATTTCCATAAAAACCCCTAGCACAACACCAAGGAATGTCACTCAAAATAGTAATTGGTGGTCGAGATCAAATACAAGGAGTCGAACCCTGATTCTGAATCTGATTCTGAAAATACTGGTAAAAGATAGATCATCGACGTAGACCCCATTGTTATTGTCATGACCGCAACAATTCAACCAGAAGAACCAACAGATCCTTAAGAGGGGGAGTTCCTTTTTCATTCACAAATGTGGGTGAAGGGGACCCCACTTCATTTTATTGTTGATAGTGGAAGCCATAAGAACCTCATCTTAGTAGAGGTTGTCAAACACTTGGGATTGTCGACAACACCACACCCGCAACCATACAACATCAAGTGGCTTCACTAGGGAGGATATCTTTGTTTCAGCCAATAGTGTCGATTGTCATACGACATCCAACCCTTCAAGGATGAGGTATTATGTGATGTTCTCTTGGCCCAACCATATATGTGGAAGTGCCATGTTGTTTATGAGTCTTGACCCCGCAGTGTCATTGTTCTATGGGGGGTCATCTCTACAAAATACCAGAGGTAGTTCTAACTACTGTTCCACCTAAATAGAGTCACAAGATAGTATCTCATACTACAAAATTCATCTTCTTCACAATCTGCTCAAAAGGTGAACAAAAGGATACTGCAACCACTACAACCTTGGCCCAATCACCTTCTATCCAATAGAAGCGGGTCGACAAGATTGAAACAAAATGTAAAGATTTCTTCTGCACACAGGAATATCATGTATCCAGACTGGTTAAAAATGTGCAACCCTTCTAGCCACATGTTCATGACAACCTTCAACAAGCTAAGCAATGCAACGTCTTCAACAAGGAAAGTGGCTCATCAAGATGCAGATTCAACAAACGCTTTTCCCTCTCCCCCCTGCACTCAATGCAATGGATACCATTTATTCATAAGGAGGGAGGATTGATCCAGGTGGATATTGGTGGCCACCGACCTTTTCCAACTGGCTCAAAACAACTTTCTGACAATTTTGGTAATTTACTATTTTTAGCAGTTTTTAACTTCTGGGGCCATTTTGAGGGCCTAAATGAAGGTTTTTTGGGATCAAGATTCTTGATGATGGCATAAGGTTATGATTGAGCCCCCTAAATGAATATCCTCTATGATACCTTTCCAACTAGCTATCATGCACCCCAAACAAAGATCGTATGCCAAAGTTACGCCATTGGGAAGTTGATACACCAAACTACCCAAAACGAGGTCCACAAAACTATTGGATTTTTATCTTTCGTGGTTAGGGTTTTAGATTTTATTTATGATAAAAATGTCTTTGTATCCTCATTGTAAAATCATCTTCTTGTGAATGTGAGTAGCAGACACATCTCTTCTCATAGATAAGTTGCCACCATTCTAGCGAGGCTTTCACTATGTATTTTTACAGTCTTTGTACATTTTCGTTCATTAATAGAAAATTGTGTATTACTACATCTCTGTGTTTATGGTTGCATCTCTAAGACATTTATTTTATATTATTGGATATCCGAGATATCTATGTACATTTCTTTATTATATCTCCGCTCTCATTTTGTGTCGAAAATAATTTGGATCATCATCCCTTAGATGTGAAAAAAATATTGATTGCACCCATCTTATGTAAATTATCAAAACAATTAAAGAGATGGTGAAAGGAAATTAAAGTGGGAAATGTAGGTATCTTCACTAGGGCTATGGATGCTCACTGAAAGTGAAGCAAGGTCTGTGATGTCAGGGTGACTACACCATAGGCTATGAACGATTTTTGATAGTGTAGTAGTAACACTATGAGGTTGAGAAAGAATACCAATGAGTAATGAGTATCTTTATTTTAAGACTCAATTACATTAGTTCCCTCAAGAATAACTATGTTCTAACCTCAATAATTACCTTTTAAATCTTAAAACCCTTGAGTTACAAAGCACTAGTTACAAATTTGACTCCTCAACTAAAAATTATGATTATATTACCCTAAACAATTCCAGATTAAAGTTGGATGAGTGAAAAAACTTTTTATCCTTCTCTGGTCTCATTTTATATAAACATGTTAAATTCTAAAATTTGGTAGCAATTCAGTCTCTTAAACTACATATTAATTATAGAAATGAGAAGAAAAGGTTTTAGATTATTTTCAAGAGAAATTAACATTTGCTAGGAACACAGACTCCATAGCCCAATTAAAGGCACATAGTCTGTAGTTCTTTAGTGCCTCGCGGAGAGACACAATCCCCAGATGGAGCCAAATGTTGTAATAGAATATGAATTTTGTTACATTTAAAAATAAAGTTTAAATGTATAAGGTAGTTAGGTTTTAATAAAGTTTTAAGGTTTTTATACTTTGTAAATAATATTTGAACAAAATTTAGAACTAGCTTAGTTTTTAAAAATATCATAAAAGCTTGATTCATTTTAGTTTTATAAGGTTTAGGTGTTGTTTAGACTAGTTTTGATTTAGTTTTGACTTAATTTTTTATTATTTTAGTGTTAAGCATTTTTAAATAAGGTGTTATTATTAAAATTTATGATACAAGTCATATATGAACTTGACCAAATTTACCTTCAACTTGGACCAGATCCAATACAACTCGCCTATCCCACAGTTATGAAACTCTAATTTAACCTTAGGTTGATCTAAACCCAAAAAGGGGTGTCCTAGGATCGATCTTCTCCTTCTATAATTCGATCACTAACAAGATCGAATATCCATATGCCACAGTTTTACACAAAGGTGCTAAATTATGCTTAATACTCCAAGTCTAAAGGACCTTTGCTTCCAATCCATGTGATCAAGGGCTATGACTTCATCCAACTTCTTCAGGCACTAATACATGTCTTCTTCCAATCTATGATGTAGATCTGACTTCCCCTAGATCCGACGACTATGGTGGATTGTAGAGCCACAACTAGCACGGTGTTTAATCTTCCTCCCAATATCCACAATGGAAGTTGCATGCGCGTAATGTAATCGACATCCATCATTTATATTCCTTCTGATGGAGATCTACGGTCTTGGTTGATTGCGATATGTGAAGTATCTCGCCAGTTAATCCCCCCTTCAACTTCTGTAATCGCTCTTGTTCGTTGATTTGTCTTTAGCATTATTTGACGGTCACGACTTAATTATTTGTTGACCCGATGGTCCTCCTCTCTTCCTCCAGATCTGATGCTTACGATTCAGCTGGTTATCGATTACTCCTTTCCTCACAACCTGATGGTCTGCAGCACTCCTAACCAGACTATGAACGGTCGACGTTCATTCCTATTGATCCTTGCGTGGTTGTGATCTAATGACTACCATTCACTAATGGATGATCTAACGGTTGTTGTGTATTACCTTGTGATCATGGTAACCTCTTATATCCAAAATTTTGTAGGATCATCGATACTTCTCATGATAGATTCTCAATGGAATGACATTCTTTGATCTTAATTAGAACACAGAATTGCACTAGGTCTCCCTTCTAGAGTTCTCCTTCTCGCCTACAACACAAACCCTTACACTTGAAATTACACATTCTTATCTTATATTCACAGACATACACTCCTTCCTCACAGAGGTACATAATACAAAAATAAACATATCTGAATACAGAGGCTTTTTTGTGATACTCAAACATAATACTTTATTTTCATTCATATACATAGGTTTACATACAATTACACAGGCTCCCAGGCCTTCTGGTCTTTCATTGACCAAACTCCCTTCCTCTATCACTATTTCGTAATTCTCCATTCGATTGGACACCCCATTTTCCTCTAAGGCTTACAATAATATACAAAATGGATTATGAATGGTTTATGGTTCAAATCCAACAAATCCTCAACAAAATCCTAAAGATCCTCTCTAATCCACTTTTCACTCAACTAAATCCCTATTCGAGGATCTCATAATCCCTAAGATCCTTATGATATATTCACAAGCCTAACATCTCTCATATTCTCAGATATTCAAGAACATTTAAAATGAAATCTCACACACATATTCCTCACTCAAACCACTCAAACATGAATAAATTCCCATTAAGAAACCAATTCCTTAGAAAACATAAGACCCCATAGGTCAGGAAAATATACAATGGTTTTTTGAGTAGGATGCTCCTGCATCAGACTTCGAAGGTTGAAAATTTTCATGATCTCTTGATCGTGTGTTTCACATGCTGATGAAAACCCTCCAGGGTCCCAAAATTTGTAGTGAATCCTTCCACTTTCTCCATCTGCTTCTCTATTATGATGTTGCTTGGTTGTTTCTTGTACTTCTCTTGGATTCCACACTTTCTGATGCAATGTGTTGGCCCTTCACCAAGTTTTGAGGAACACTTGGTCATAATTGACCATTTTTGGACTTCAACACCCTGTCAAAGATGGAGCGCTAGGCGAAGCAAAGATCATGATACCTCGATCCATTTTTGGGACTCTTTTAGGATTTTGGGTTAACGTAATGGAAAAGGGATGTCGGCCCGTGGGTTTATCCACGTTTAGGCCCACTTTTGTAATATATAAATAGATACTTATGCAATGTAAGGATGGTCAATGGCTTAGTACTAGTAGTTGGATCTGTGTGATTGGATGTGGATTATAGATGCTCTGTGCATGATTGTAAGAGGCTTGTAGAGCTAAGTGCAAGTTGTTGTAAGAGATTTCATAAGGCTTTGTGTTGAGGTGTAAGGAAGAGGGATCTAGCGAGCTACGCATATATTTTGTCCTATGCGAAGAAGGCTATGAAGCTTTATGTTGTAACTGATGATTGAAGATACTAATAAAGAAGAAGATCTTTTGGACGTAGCCCCGGGGTGGGGGTGAACCACATACATATGTGTGTGATTCTTTGTGCTTCGACTTGATGTGTTTATCTCTTTCTTTGCTAAGTGCCTTGATATATTTAGATAGATCTACTTATGCGTTGTGCTTCTTAGATGTGTATGAATGTTAGATATGATATGTAAGAGGATTCTTAGTGTCGATCTACTGGATATGATCTATTTTATTGTTGTTAAGTGTTGAAATACCTTTGAACACTATGATGCTCTGTGCTATCTAGGAATTATAATAAGGGTCGAATATTGATGAATGATCTATGTGAAGTGCCCTGTAAGGATAGAATCACATATCTGTGTCCCAGCTAAGGTTATAGACACCTAAGTCTTGCAACCACCCCTGCCTCTACCTTGGGTGAGACTTCATCTACTTCGCAGGTGTTGCCGAAAGGGTCAGTAGTTAGGGATTTGTTGGTGCGCTCTTGAGATTTGAACCCTGGGTCTGTCCCTATGCCAACAAATGGTTTCATTGCCATGACCTGAAACTGTGATGGTTGGGAACTAAGGAAGAAGAAACTTTGTGCAAAAGAAAGATCTGTGCGTAGATCTGTTGCCCTAGTGCGCAGCTTTTTACTCGACCTGTGAAGCTTTGTGCTAGGAATAAGGTCAGATCTTAAGAAGGAATATCAGATCTGAAGAAAAGAGGCGAGATCTGAATGCTCTATGCTCTAAGAAAATTTCTGAAAGAAAGAGGTCAGATCTGCAGAAAAGAGGTAAGATATCTAAGCCATGTTCTCTAATAAAGGTAAGAATAGTAAAAATTTCTTAGATATGGAAGATTTTTGCTCTGTAGAAGTAAGATACATGAAAGTTTTGTTTCTAGAGCATGGATCTAGGTATGTTTGATAGATTCGGTCCTAGATTAAAACCTAGGACATTAGTAGAAGAAAGAAAGTTTGATATGAGTAGATCTGATAAGCATAATGATAGATATGTTATACCTATGCATAGAAAGAATGTTTGGACTAACAAATGGATGCAGGATCCTAGAAGGAATTTTTTGCAGGATAACTACCATGATCCTGGTGTGCAGTACGAAAGAAGTTGAGGAGAATTTAAGAGAAAGAGAGGATTGACCCTATGTTACGGTTGCAGAAAACCAGGCCATCTAGCTAAGGATTGCCCGGGTGGAAAACCCAGTTGTCTATGTTGAAAAGCTTTGGACCATGAAGTATTGGATTGCCCTAGAATGATTACTAAGCTTGAAAGAATGAATCTGCATGAATAAAACCCTAGGACAACCCAAAAAATAGTAGAACCCTAGAAAGAATCAGAGAAAGTATTAATACAGATGAAAGAAACCCTGAAGGAACATAAATATGTCCACTTACCGGAGATCTTCAAAGAAAAGGAAAAAATTGAAGCAAGACAAGGGGACTTCGACATTGACTGTATTCTTGATGAAGAAACACAAGTGAACATTATGCCAGAAAGAACCTGGAAAGCTATAGGGAATCTTGCCATGAATCCTTCACTGGGAGGAATAGGACTATTCAAAGGAAAAATGGTGATGTTATGTGGAAAACTCGCTCGAATACCTATGACAGTCAATGGAACTTCGACATAAGAAGATTTTGAGATTATCAAATTTATTGAGGACAGCACCCCATTCACTATGTTACTTAGAAGGCTAGAAATCTAAGTAGAAAGAGAGATCATATCGACAGGCTATAGAGGGTTCCAAAGAGAACCCCTCCGAAAGAAACTTTGCACAATTCGAGCTTCGTTGGGATAACAAAACAGAGACATGGGTCACTTCATCATGGCAAAGAAATATAGCCATTGGAGGTCGATATACCCATTCGACTTCCGCCTCGAACGGATCAAAAAGCATTGATGGCTCATCACCAGACCATTAGACCACACCATAACTAATAGAACCAAAGTTAAGGAAGCCCCATACCCATTGCAAACAATCCGTTACAGAGTTACTTACTTAATCCATCGCACCATGCATGGAAGAAACTTATGCTAATCGTGAATTTGAATCCCCAAACTACCTAAATTGTGAACTGTGATTACTCCACCATTACTCTCTACCTTACTATAGTATCTGCGTTACTTTGAGAACCCAAGATATTAATCCTGAGCGTATATGTTCGACGAATTTAGCGCAGCTGAAGAATCTATAAGAGAGGTACTCACTAGCCTCAGAGCCAAAAGAGTCATGTCAGAGTGGGGATTCTCTACAAGTTTACAGGCATCATCGACAAGAGGAGTGTAAGCCTCCTCATCGATTGCTTGAGCAGGAAAATCTTGAGCCGGTGCAGAAAGAAGAACCAAACATAAGGACTATATGGCCAACACGAAGTTGGTCCCATCCATCCTACCTTCTTACATACCACCTCTAAGCAGTGCAATCAATAGAGATAGTGTGCCTAGAGACTTTGAGTACACTCTAGTCATGGCGTACCTATCGAAAGGAGTACACGCAGTCTGTGCATATCCCAACAAGATCACAGCCTTAAAGTTTAGTGACTTCAACCTAGGGGATTGTAAAGTTTACAACACACTTGCCCCATACAAGTACCTAACCAAAACCAAGGGCAAGAATTCGAAGATCGTCCCTCAACAATGGATGATGAACCTCACACAGTCTACTCTGCTCAACGTTATGAAGATACCGCACTTCGGCAGACACCAGGAGGTGAATTCTTGTGTGAAGTTGTTGTTGGGAAGCTACCATGGAGGATACTTATGGTTGAACCGTCACATAACAGTTGATCCAACGTTGATCAACCGGATCACCGGGCTTAGCATGCAGGGCCCTGATCCACATGATTACTATCCTGGAAAGACGACGGATCGCGCTCTTGCTCAGAAGATCAAAGAATCCTATGGAGATGTTGATAAAGGCATTCAAGTCTACAAGATAGCTTCTATTGAAAGTGATGCAGTGTGCCTCACCTGTCAACTGATCGCAGGGAAGTTGGTATACAAGAATTGACCCACGCAAGTATCCGGCTTTGTAGTCGACCTCGCGAGAAAGTGCGTAGAGGCACTACATATGAATTGGGTGAAGTACTTAGTGAATCAACTAGAGATTGATTGCAAAGAAGCCTAGGATTAGGGGCATGAATTTCATTTTAGTTGGCTCTTCATACTTATAGCTTTTGTTGCATGGTAGCTACTGGAAGGTGCAACCTTCCCTGACATTGACCCCTTTGAACCATTGGCTGCAAAGTTCAGTACCCTATGGTACTCGAACGACATGAACAAGAAGTGGTAATCCAATGTCGTATTTCATACCTACTACACCCATTTTAAGCTTGCCATCTAGTCCGAGCCTCGCATGACCCCGAATACTTTACACAGGTTTCGAACTTTGATAAATTTCAATGTAGACTGCCATTTTATATATCTAACATCATGCACTGATGAGAACAAGGATCAGCTTTAGTCTTATCACAAGCTGATAGAAGAAGACTTGGAGGAAATCACCAAGGAATGGCCGACGGACCTCCTTATTCTAGCAGACCCTACAGAAGTGTCCTACATTGACAGCCCAAAAGCTACGCAGAATACACCTGGACCCAGTAAGACAAAGAAAACAAAGCAGCCAAAGAAGGATGAGAATATCCAGGATGTAGATAGTAGATTTGTAAGAACTACATCTGTTACACCAGAGCAAGGAGGTAATGGCGAAGACTTAGAGGAATTTGAACAGAGTCCAAGAGACGAAGTAGAAATCATAAATAAAAGGAAGGGTTTGCCTCCAGAACCTTCTTCCTGAAAGAAATCAAAAGAACCCATGACTAGGATAAAGACCACACTCACTCCAGATGACTTCATTTTTCTCATCGCAGCTATGAATGAAGCCATAGAAGAGATAACAGAAAAACACGAAGCTAATAAAGAGACAATGTACAACAGAATCGAGATCGAACTCCAAGGAGTACAACAAGCTCTCTAGTCTAGCCACGCAGTCTCCTCTGTGCCCCTACCAGAAGGAACATTAGAAGAAGGAAATGAACCTTTTCAACTCCACAATATTGCTAACACAGTCGAAGTACACCTTTGGAAGGAACAAGAAGAAACAGCGTAGGCCACCCAGGCCTTAAATCAAGCACATGAGGAAATTATCAAGAAAAGCCAAGTTGCGCAACAAGAGAAGGACACTCTCCAAGCGAAATTTGAAGAAGATGGAGAAAAGATTCAAAAAGAGAAAGAGAAGCTACTCACGAAGAAAATTGGGATTGAAGAAGCAGTCAACAGAGAATTTCTCTATGTGACCGGTTTCGAACAGAAGGCAGAGGACCCCATCAAATGCCAAGTGATGACGCTTGCTAAAGTTATTCAACAACTTCAACAAAGAGTCGTGGACTTAGAGCTTCAAACCATACCACAGACCCCACAAGAAGTGTGCGACCAATGAGAAATAACTTCCCAGAGCACCGTAGAAAAGATTAAAGAAATCTCTAAGGAATGCAAACAGTTAAGTAGCAGAAGTGCGCAGATCTACGAGAACCTAACTGAGAACCCAGAATTGCATAAATTGGAGTCACATCTCCAAGAGGTGAAGTAAGATGCTGAAAATCTATAGGTGCAGCTGAAGGCCCTGTCACCCGTAGAAAAAATGAAGAGGTTTCCAGAGAAACGTACAACCCAACAGCAGATTCACATGCTTCAGAGTAAAGTAATGGAAGTCTCTCAATGACTTCAACCAGTGCAAGAAAAGGCATGCCAACTGTTCACTGAAGTTGAAAGCCAAGGAGTAGAACTTGAACAACTTGTGAATACAACAGAACAATGCCTGGAAGGGTTGGTGAATGAGGCACTCATCAAGGAGTTCGTCGAGCAAGAGGCAATAGCATTGCGGCAGGTCGAAGTAGCTCAAGCCAAGATTGAGTAATTCAAAGAAGAATTGGTCAATCCTGAGTGACTCGGGATGAGTCACAAGTGAGTGTTGGGGGCCTGTTGGCCCTTGACCAAGTTTTGAGGAACACTTGGTCATAATTGACCATTTTTGGACTTCAACACCCTGCCAAATATGGAGCGCTAGGTGAAGAAAATATCACAGGACCTCGGTCCACTTTTGGGCCTCTTTTAGGGTTTTGGGTTAATGTAATGGGAAAGAGATGTCGGCCCATGGGTTTACCCACGTTTAGGCCCACTTTTGTAATGTATAAATAGATACTTAGGGAATGTAAGGATGGTTGATGGCTTAGTGCTAGTAGTTGGATCTATGTGATTGGATGTGGATTATAGATGATCCATGCATGATTGTAAGAGGCTTGTAGAGCTAAGTGCAAGTTGTTGTAAGAGATTGCAGAAGGCTTTGTGTTGAGGTGTAAGGAAGAAGGATCTAGCGAGCTGCGCAGATCTTTTGTCCTATGCAAAGAAGGGTCCGAGGCTCTGTGTTGTAACTGATGATTGAAGATACTAATAAAGAAGAAGATCTTGTGGACATAGCCCCAGGGTGGGGGTGAACCACGTACATCTGTGTGTGATGCTTTGTGCTTCAGCTTGATGTGTTTATTTCTTTCTTTGCTAAATGCCTTGTTATATTTAGATAGATATACTTATGCTTTGTGCTTCTTAGATGTGTATGAATGTTATATCTGATATGTAAGAGGATGCTTAGTGTCGATCTACTAGATCTGATCTATTTTACTGTTGTTAAGTGTTGAAATACCTTTGAACACTACGATGCTCTCTGCTATCTACGAAGTATAATAAGGGTCGAATATTGATGAATGATCTATGCTAAGCCCTGTAAGGATAGAATCACATATCTATGTCCCAGTTAAGGTTGCAGACACTTGAGTCTTCCAACCACCCCTGCCTCTACCTCGGGTGAGACTTCATTTTCTTTGAAGGTGTGCTGAAAGGGCCAGTAGTTAGGGATTTGTTGGTGCACTCTTGAGCGTTGAACCCTGGGTCTACCCTTGTGCCAACACAATGCCCCACTAGATTTTCTCTCACAATATGTTGTTGTCACTTACTTCCTGCTACTAATATTCCTCCTTATTGTTGTCTTCTTCTTATGAGATATCTTCCTCATCAACTCCATTATCGTCTCAATTTCTATTTCCAGTTTATCCTTTGGTTGGTACATACTTTGCCATTTATTGAAGCCTTCTCCTTGCTGAATTTTGTTGTTTTTTTTGTCCACTAATTGTTGCATCATGTCATGAATTATATCTTCATGATTATTTCTCTGATTTACTTCTTCTATGCCACATCTAATTGACACATTCATTTTCTCTTCTATTTGAATCAGGTATGCACATTCTCTGCAGTCTTCATCTTTAGTCAGTCATCTTTCCATAAAATTCAACTCCTCCCCAATATTAACCACTTGAGGAATACCTTCTTCCTTAGGAAATAGTTTAGATGCTACTCCCATGTCATTCTCATCTTCTACTAGTATTCTTGCAACTTTCAGATAAAAAATAAAATTAAAATTTACCACTTTTTCTTTACATGCAATAAGAATTTCTCTTCCACTTCTAGACATATGTGAACATGTCCTTTCATTGGTTCTACTTTCTCCTCTTTCTGATTCATTTAATATCAGAAATCTTTCCAACAACTCTATCTCTTCATTCCACTTGGTAAGCTATTCATCAAAATTCTTCTCTACAACTTCATATTGGCTATCTCCTTGAGACAATTCTTTTTCACCTACAACCAAAAATACTTCTGATTGTCTATCAGTGCCTTCATCATCCAAATGTGTATGTGTTCTCTTTTGGCTATATTCATGAGACAAAATAGCCTCATTCTCCATCAGAATGCAATTTTTATCTTTCCCTCTTAAAATTTATTTGTTCATTTCCTTTTCTTCTTCCATCTTCATGACAACTTCAAGTGATTGTCTATAACCTGCTTTACCTGCAATCATACACAAATTATCGTTTTTAAAAACATTAAGGCCTTCAACCTCTCTTGATTCCCTTGTCATCATATCTTCATCATGCTAATCTAAATTCTCCAAAGAGTCTATGAGACTGTCAACTAGTATCCTCTCCACATAATACTCTCCAAGGATGTCTCCTTGCTCTGATTCAAAATAGTGAACTCCTTCCTCTATTGTCAATGGCTTGTTTCTAAACTCACTTCCTATGACTTTCTCCTTCTACATCAAAGTATTCATCCTCTGCTTCAATTTATCTAAGCTTCTCCTAAGATTCTCCCCATATAACTGCATCACTGGCCACTGGAATTTCTTCTTCATACTTCATCCATGTCTCTGGTTCTCTTTCACCTCTTCATTTTGTAACAGCTTCATCATGTAACTGATTTTACCTTTTATATTATTCATATCTCTATAAAACTCTTCTTGACTCATCTTTTCTATTCCTTTTTGTAATATCCCTCGACCGAACCCAATTTTAAATGTAATATAAGTGTACTTAAGTTGGTGAATTTTTTTGACATCATTTTGTAATGCACTCCATGTGGCATAGTGTGCGCATGAACTGCACAGTAAAATGATGTAGTATGCACATTCCCGGATACCGTGCCCAGTAACTAAAGTGAATGAAATATGGAGGTCAACGAGCCTCATGTATATGATATGTGTTATAGGGTGGTGAGCTAGTTATTATAAGTTGGGATGCTTATGTTTTGGTATTAGGCCAAAATGCCTAGATGATAAAGGCCAATGTGCCTATTTTGTACATGACTCGTGATTAATATAAAATACATTGTTGCACGCAGACTGGCCATGATAAAAGAGATGGGGGATTGACCTTCACCAATTAGGGAAAGGGAGGGCCAAAAGTCAAGGGAATATTATATTAATATTTCCTAAAACAAAAAGTATGGATAATTATTTTATCCTAAGTTCTAAAGTTGGGGACAAGTGGACCAAAGTAACTTCTGATATGACATGTGTCAAGTTGAGGACATGCATTCATATCATGGGGACTTATCTCTTTTGGTCACATTTCATGGGGAATTATTACCAGCAGCTTGACCATCATTCTCACCATCACTTTCACGATGAGTTTCATTGGGATTCCTTTCATCACTCAGTTATCCAGTCAATGATTCCATGACCATTTTCACTCATGCAGTACGTTATCCTTGAGACATCCATTTCACCATTTATGAGCCTGTTCCCATAGCCTTTTCTGGTTGGTGTACCTATTTAGCTTGGAGCGGGATTGAAAAGCAGGTTGTCAGGCTCGTGAGAGATTCTCCGAGCGTGAGAATTTTTGGGGATTGATTCCCGAAGGTGCTAAACTGCAACTACAACACTCTGAGACATCTGGTCTGGCCTTTTGTTGAAGCCCTGGAAGGGAAGTGGGGAAGCCGAGGGACTATTGAGAAGAGAAGGGGCACACTTCATTGGGTGGGACAAGCATGTGGGGGATGAGAGTTTGTAGGATGTTAGTTTTGTGAGCATCTGAGATGGAGTCTTTCCTATTTTCCATGAGCCTTAGCCTGGCTAGGAACCCTTCACCCAGGTGGAGTTCAGTCCCAGCTCGGGGGTGACTCACTATTGAGAGTGATGAACAGTCTAGTCTAAGGCTGGGAGGTTTGTGGATGGTCTGTATGCATTTGGTGACAATATTTCCAAGATAAGTACCAATCGTATGATAAAATGATATGTTGCATTGTTATTTACGTGCATATGTTATGGTTTATCATATATGTGATTATAATTGCCTGTATGTTTATGGGTAATTTCTTGTATATGTTGCATATCTGTGGTTACTGTTATTTCAGTATAAAGTCGTATATTATAGAATGTAATGGTTTGTTTATGTTTATATGTAAAGCTTCTGCAAGAGTGTTGTATGTACATGTTTAAGTTGCATGCAATTTTAAGAGAAAATTTATGTGGCATAGCTTGGTTGATTACTGGGTATGTTACCGTATGTTCCACAGTAAGAGAATGAAAGAATTCCCTAGAGTATCATGGTCTATCTTGTTTATGGCTAGGAATGTTACCAACTGGTGTCAGAGCATGAGAGATTACTCTGGAGGGGCATTCCCTAGCCTGTGGGTGGTCGGGGGAACGTTACAAATTGGTATCAGAGCTTTAGTTCAACACTGAGCCTGGATGGGCTAGAATAGTTCAGTTGAAGCGAATATTCACAGAAGAGTAACTTCAAAGTGACCTAAATTCAAGTCACGAAGCGTTCATGGAAAATGTTGGTGTGCTAGCGCGTGGGGTAAATTTTGGCACTGCGCGGGAAAACGTTGGCGTGCAAGTGTGCGCAGTAAATTGTAGTGTCACGTAGAAGATTATTATGTGCGGATGCACGCGCTGAATTTAGCCTTGCACGGTGAGCACGCACATAGTAATGGGCACATGGGGTGCAAAAGTATTGCTTAACACAAAAGAGTTTTGTTGGTACGTGCATAGTATGAGCATAAGTTGTCTCGCAACAATGTATTCAAGGGTGCACGTAGATAATTGTGCGTGATGGAACATATTGAACTTTGACATGGTGCAATACATAGGGATAAATTCATGTGGAGTATTGGTGTGTGATACCAAAACTGTGCGCAATGGATATTGGCGCACAACGCAAAAGTAGTGCACGCAAGTTGTCAGCGCAACGGAGAAGAAATGCATAGTGGATATAGGTGCGTAGAAAAGCATTTTACCTTGAGATGTTACTATGCACGATAAATATAAATGTACAAGTCAAAGTTTAATGTGCACGAAGTCGCTTGGAAGGTGATGATTCTGATTTTAAATTACATAATATTAAAAGAAAAAGAAGCACACAACCGCATTGAAGCATTAATTAAAAATAATTCTGAGTTTTATATTCCTCCGATTCAGACAGATGAAAGTAAAATATAAGCTTACAAAAAAAACATACTATAAAAGAAAACAAGATTCATAACACCACCAGATAGAATTTTGTAATAAACAATCCTAAATCCTCTTATGTATTTATATAATCGTATTAATCACAAAATTACAAAAGGGGGATGACAGTAGTTATCCTATTGTAAAAAGGGTCGTTTAAGAACATGCCTATCATCTCTGGTACTCCTTACCTCCGCTACCGGTTGTTCAAAAATTCACTGAAACATGCTTAATTTTAGTTGAAGAATCACTTCAACTTAGCGATCTTCTCCTTTACAGAATCTAACCAGACCGGTTGATTCTCTCCAACGCTTTTGGTCACTTTAGCCATGGATTACTCCTTCTTCTGTCGCTTGCTCCTTTTCTTCTTAGCAACCGGCTTGTTGATGACTAAATCCTTCATAGTGGGATTCAGCCTGACTTCCAACCGTGATTCTATAGCCGGCTCTGTGTGGAATTTAGTTGCTAGAATGTGTGCAAGGACCCTTTCCTCCTTATTCAGAGGAAAGTCTAGCATGTTGCCTGAATAACCAGTCTCACTCGATTTATACTTATCCATGTATCTTGGGTTGTGGATACCAAAATTCTTTTACAGAAAGAAGAAAGTTGAGCAGTTTGGAGATTACTTCGGTTATGGATATGCAGATATCGTCATACTTGAGGATTGATAGTTATAGAATTCCAATTATGAAGCACGGATGAATTACGTACAAGAGCGTTGGGTTTCCATGCTCTTCTAATCCATTTTGAATGATTATATTTTGAGTTCATTACATGGCGCCATTCAAATGACGTCACATGGTTGTGAAGTACTGAACGAGTGAAGCAGGGTGATCTTACTAGCCATCGCCTGCTCCACGAGTGGTGGATTTGACATGTTGAGACATGTGATACCACGTCTTGGTGAAAGTGGTTTCGACAAACCACCCTCTGCACAGATGTATCTCTGAAGGCACTACGCGTCTGTGTTTTCAAGACTTGGGTATTATCTAGAATTGTCATGGTGAGAACACCAGGAAAACGGGAGAGATAATTCTAATGTATATATTGAACCAAAATGGTGCATATTTTCATGAATTATTGAATTATTAGCCTGATAAGTTTCGATGGTTGCACGTTTTGCAGAATTAACAACAACTAGATCAGATCATACCAATGTAGAGTCCATAGGAATGGAAGAAGCATAGGGGAATTATAGTCAGCAAGATGAGAGTAGAGGGGTGGATGACCATTTGGGCATTGAAGGAACGAACTCCAATGGACATGGAGAATAAAGGAATGAAAACATGAATATGGATGAGACCATTAAGAATTTGCAGAAGGATGTGCAAAGCCATAAAGTTGATAATGAAAGGCTTATGAAAGCCAAAGAGCAGCAGGATGACTTCAACATGAATTTATTGGAGGGTTTGAATAGAATAGAAAAGAAATTGGTTAAGGAGAGTGGCTCAAGTAAATCAGGGAGTCACAAGCCTTCAGAGGAGAAAAGAAAATAAAAACATGTTAGTAGACATCACCATCATTCCCCAAGGCATTCCAATAAGAGAGCAGACAACAACTCAAGTCTATCCCCTGTCAAAAGGTATAAGAGATCTGGGGTGGATGAGTTGTGAGGAGAAATGAACAAAAGAAAACCTCCTACATTTGATGGTGAGCACAAGAAGGATGAAGATGCAGAAACATGGTTGTTGGGCATGAGAAAGTATTTTCAATTGCATAATTATTCTTCTCATGTAGAAGGTAGAATTCCTATCTATCAACTCAAAGGAAAGGCCTCCATGTGGTGGGATCAACTTGTGCAGGTGCAACACATTGTAGAGAAAAGTGTTACTTGGAGGGAATTAAAGAATTATTTTGAGAAGAAGTACTTGACTAAGAGATACTATGACAAGAAAATGAAAGAGTTCTTTGAACTCAATCTTGGAAGTTTGACCATAGATGAATATGAGAGAAGGTTTCTGGAACTTCTGAAGTATGTCTCTTTCATCAAGGATGAGACATTCAAAATTCAAAGGTATTTGAGTGGATTTCCATCATTCATCAGTGACAAAATATAGTATGGTGATCCCAAGACATTAGAAGAGACCATAAGGTGAGATAAATGACTATATGATCAGCAGAAAGAAAGGCCAACTTTCCAAAAGGCTTGGGAAGACAATAAGAAATTCAAGATGGATCATAGGAAGAAGGGAGCTAAGCCACCATTCTTTAGAAATAATCCACAAGGAAAGAAAACACCTAAATAACCCATAATGATTGACACGGGGATTCAAGGGCCAAGGAAGCCACCTATGCAATGTTGGGGTTGTAAAGGGGACCATAGGTTCAAAGATTGTCCTCACAGAGGTGAAAAAGGTAGGTTTGTTCACAATGTACAACAAGTTGAAACAGTGGAGGACATGGGCAGATATGTGCCAAGGATTTATGCAGCCCTGGACAACAAGCAAGCAGAGTATTAGTCCCACATGATTGAAGTGGAAGGTATGATCAACAACCAAACCATTGTTATTTTAATCAATTCAGGAGCTAGTCATAGTTATATAGACCCTAATATGGTGGAAATTTTGCAATTTCCAAGAATCAAGCATGGGAAATTCTGGTTGGTGCAACTGGCTACTAGAGCCAGAAGAAACTTTAATGAGATGGTTAAGTCATGCCTCATAGACATGAATGGATTGAACACTAAGGTAGATTTAAACATCTTGCCTTTAGGTTCCTATGACTATCTAATTGGGATGGATTGGTTGGAACAACATCACACTCTCTTAGAATGTCACAACAAAGTATTTACTTTCCTGGATGAGGAAGGGAAAGTAAGGAGAATACGGGGAATTCTCAGGGAAGTAACCATTAGAGAAATTTCAGCATTGTTGTTGAAGAAATGTTATAGAAAAGGGTGTCAAATAATTGCAGCTCATTTGGCAGAGACACCTAGAGATAAGGTGAAAATTTTGGAGGATTACGCAGTCTTGGAAGATTTTGAAGATGTGTACAAGGAAGTACCCAGACTACCCCCGAGGAGAGACATTGATTTCTCTATAAATTTAATGCCTGGAGCAACGCCAGTATCAAAGACTCCTTACAGAATGAGTACACCAGAATTGAAGGAGTTGCAAATGCAGCTTGAAGAACTTCTGAAGAAGGGGTATATACACCCAAGCGTGTCACCTTGGGGTGCCCCAGTCTTGTTTGTGAGAAAGAAAGATGGAACACTAAGGTTGTGCATTGACTTTAGACAGTTGAATAAAGTGACTGTCAAGAACACGTATCCTCTGCCAAGGATTGATGACCTCTTTGATCACTTGAAGGATGAAAAGATATTTTCAAAGATAGATCTTAGATCAGGATACCATTAGGTAAGGATTAAATAATAATATATCAGAAATACCACCTTCAGGACAAGGTATGGTCATTATGATTTCAAAGTGGTGCCATTAGCGTTGTCAAATGTACCAGTTGTTTTCATGTTCTTAATGAATGGTGTTTTCCGAGAGTATTTGGACAAGTTTGTCATTGTCTTTTTGGATGACATTCTTATATATTCCAAGTCAAAGGAAGAGCATTAACATCATTTGAGAATGGTTTTGAAAATATTAAGGGAACATTAGTTGTATGCCAAATTGAGAAAGTTCTCATTTTATCATAAATAGATTCATTATTTGGGGCATATCATGTCAAAGGATGGGATAACAATGGATCTTGAGAATATAGAGGCCATTAGAAAATGGTCATGACTGAAGAATGTGATAGGGTGAGATCATTCATGGGTCTTGCAGGCTACTATAGAAGATTTATTGAAGGATTCTCAAAGATTGCACACCCAATCACTTATTTGCAAAGAAAGGGAGTGAAGTTTCAGTGGACATTGGATTGCAATAAGAGTTTCCAACACTTGAAACAATTATTGACAAGTTCTCCAATATTAAGGATCACAGACCCAGATGAAGAATTCATCATATGCACCGATGCATGTAATGAAGGACTTGGTGGAGTCCTCGGTCAAAATGGGTTTGTCATATGATATGAATCAAGGAAGTTGAAGGATCATGAAAGAAACTATGCCACTCATGATTTGGAGTTGGAAGCCATAGTGCATGCCTTGAGGAAATGGAGGCACTACCTCATGGGAAAGAGGTTTGAGATAAGAACAAACCACAATGGTTTGAAATATTTATTTGATCAACTGAATCTAAATGCTAGGCAAAGCAGATGGTTATGATTTATAAGATAATATGACTTTGATATAAAGCATATCAAGGGGAAAAAGAATAAAGTGGTTGATGTACTCAGCAGGATGGGCATGAATTACATGCTACAACCATTAGCATGTATCAGACTGATATTAAAAGAAAAATTATGGAGGCTGCAAATGCAAATATGCAATACAGAGAATTGGTAGCAATGCTACAACAGGGTAATATGCCACAAAAGGTGAATAATTATAAGTTTGGAATAGATGGAATACTGTTGTGCAAGAACAAAATTTTTGTTCCAAATGTCTAGGACTTGAAACGTATGATTTTGCATGAAATGCATAATGTTCCTTATGCAGGGCACCCTAGATATCAGAAAATTGTGGTAGCGATCAAGAGCCATTACTTTTTTCCAGGTATGAAGAGAGAGATCATCGAGTACATCACTAGATGTATGGAATGCCAGAAAGTTAAAGCTGAGAATAGGCACCCAGCAAGGTTATTTCAACCTTACCCATTCCTTAATGGATGTGGGAAGTAGTGACAATGGATTTTATTACAAGATTTCCTAGAGCAGGCAAGCTGCGTGATTCGATCATGGTGGTGGTGGACAAGCTTACAAAAGATGTCCATTTTATTCCACTGAAAACTACTCACAAGGCAGTAGATGTTACTGATATTTTTATGAAGGAAGTGGCACGATTGCATGGAATTCCTAAAAACATTGTTTGCAACAGAGACCCAAAATTCACCTCAAATTTCTGGAAAGGATTGTTCAAAGGATTTGGAATGAATCTAAACTTTAGTGCAGCTTATCATCTTGAGTCTTATGGATAGATAGAGAGGGTGAATAGAGTGATAGAAGATATATTGAGAATGTATGTGATGGGCAAAACATCGAAATGGGAAGACTACTTACACTTGGTAGAATTCACTTATAACAATGGGTATCAGGCATCGTTGAAGATGAGCCCATTTGAAGCACTTATGGAAAAAAGTGCAATACTCCAGTGAGTTGGGATAGTCTAGCTGATAGAAGAGTAGTTGGGCCAGAGTTGCTCAAGGAGATGGAGGACCGAATGATAAAAAATAAGCAGAATTTAAAAGTTTCCCAAGACAGACAGAAAAGTTATGCCGATAAGAACAGAACCCACAGAGAATTCAAAATGGGTGATCATATTTTTCTGAAAGTGAAATCTAACAGGAATTCCCTGAAGCTGAAAAGTTGCGCCAAGTTGGCAGCTAGATTTTGTGGGCCATTTGAAGTCCTAGAATGGATTGGTCCAGTTGCTTATATGATTGCATTGCCTAAATCTATGTCTGTTCATAATGTAAATTCTAACCTTGTACAATATCTACTGCAAACTGATATTCAGAAAAGAACAGAAAAGATACAATGGAAAATACAAACATTACACAGAGATTTTTCACCTGGAAACCCAA
>JZKD02S0389497.1:845428-864436 GCA_000966675.3 Picea glauca | reverse complement strand
AAGCTGTATTGAGTTATCCCATTGATCCACATTTACAAAATACAAAAACATTCATTTCTTAAGTTACCAAGCACCTTTGGTCTGCAACCACAAAGGGTTTCTTGGAGTGATAACACCTGGCACCAACATCAACTCTAGCTTTCAAGACCTTTTCAGATGTACGTGACCTGTCCTTTATCATCTCGTGGATGTACACAACCTAGCCTTTTGTGGCCCACGTATGTATGCAACCTTGCATTCTACAGCCTACGTATAGCTTCAGAAAACTAGGGTTTTCTGAAACTCTGCAACTCTGAAACTTTCACCGTAAATCCTCCCTTGCTACCTCAGACTTGTGTAACTTCAGATGTATCAATGAGTAGCTGCAATAAACCTTTCACAAAATAATATATCTTCAATGTACTCAATAGATAAATTACAATAAGAGACCCTTTTTGTCTTACTTATATTTTCCAAGTAGATTTCTATAGGGGTTATCTTCTAACCGACTTCCTTCTTTTAGGGTTAACCCACTTCTAACTAATTTGTCCACTTACAACCACTTTATCCACAAATAGAAAATTCTACACTTCTAGTTGCAACTAATTTATTTTTAATTATTTTCTTACTGCAACAACTTACCCCATGATTAACTCCTAGTTGCAACCACTTTAACTAGTCAACTTCTTCTAGGTGCTTCTAGAATAATTTGACTTATTTGACCTTCTAGGGGATTCTACTTAACTCATGAGGGTTCTCCAAATTCACTAAGCCATATATCCTCAACCGTGAGGAATTGTGTGATGTACCACATATCACCGAAAATGACACAATATGTATTATCCATCTAGAATAGTATCACCTGCAAATTCACTGATCTTCTTTACTTTATTCCTAGACCAAACTTAGGTTCCTTACCCAAACCTATGGGTTTCTTGTAGACATCTTCAAAGAATCTTCCCGCGAGGGCCATGATTAGAGATACTCCATAAGGGGACCACTTTGGATACTTTTCCAATTATACCCATCACATAAATCCAACCAACTACCCAAACCAACTAGATGAACTAACTACCCAACATCCAAACCAACCAATTGTCCAATGATCTCATCCTCATCTATTATGTATTTTGGACTATGCTACCAGACATACTCAAGGGTTGACATCAATCTATAAGGGTTGATATCAATCTACAACATCACTCTCCAAGGGTTGACATCAATGACAACCAACTACCAAACTTTCCATCAATCTAGACCAGCCCTCTAGCAATCTCCCCCTTAAGCAATTGATGGAAACACCAACATTTATTGCAACACTTAGTCATGAAAACACTCATTCTCATACTCTTCATCAATGTTTCTATCTCTCCTCCTTTGACATCAATGGAAAATTATATCTCCTCTTGGGGTTGCTCCCCCTATATAAATGCATGTGTTCTCTCTCTCTAAGCATATAACTCTCTCCATGCATCTAATGAATCTCCCCCCCTTTGAAAAAGAATATCACTCTGATGCAATGTGGATGGCATGGATTCCAATGATTCCTCTATGATTATCTTTATCATCTCTCTCCTTAGAATCATACCTCTTATTATTTTCTCTCTCCCTTTGACAAATGAATAACTCCCCCTATCAATCTGACATTGTACCTTCTCTAACAAATCATGGTTAATATAATAACTACCCCTGTAGGTATGTTTCCCCCTATCTTCTCTGCAAGATGTCGTGTAATCACTATGAATAATATGCTACCACTGTAATTTGATTTTTTTTGGATGCTACTACTCTACCAAAACATTGATCAACTGCTCAACAATATTGTATCATAAATACCATGATATTTTATTATTTTGGTGATCCTTGGACCTATCCATGCATCAACCATATAAACTTTTTCAATACCATACATCAAGTGTATACCAACATACTATCTCATGATATCAAAAATGAATAGTGAATCATAAGTAAGGAATCAACCATGTACAACATGTGCTACACCATGTGCCAACCGTGCACATCAACTATGTTCATCAACCTATACCAACAACCTATCACATCAATCTCATCAATCAAATAAGATCTACTCACCAAGATCAAGCATTAAGACAACTCTCAACCATATGCACAATATCACCAATATGTGCATCAACCAAGACTACTCACAAACATCGACAAGATGTACCACAATCAATATGTGCTTATAAAATTATATCCATACATATATGCCACATTATCCATAAGCCATATTCCAATAATACTACTAGCAAGTACCTCCAACCCTGTACTAAGTATGTACCAATCATGCATCAATTATAGATCAAATTATGACTCATCAAGATGTACCAACATCACCATACCATACATGTATGTGCCAACTCATCAATGAAGTTCCTCAACCATATTCCAAGAATATGTGCCAAATGTGTACCAAGCATATATCAAGATCACCAACAAGTTCCTATATCAATGTACCAATACCAATGACATCGTAAACCACACAACATGCCAACCATGTACCTCAAACAAGTGTCATATCACTCATGATATGCCTGAACCAAATACCATAAACCATGTGCCAATGTATCCAAGGGATGCACCAACAATGTATCACAACAATTATACCTCAACCAACATGCACCATGCATCCAATGATGTGCCTCAAGTCATATACCAAGACCCTCAAACACATGCCTCAACCATGCTCCTCAATGTCACCAAGATACAATATACCAAGCCTTAAGTATATACCAATCATATATCAAGACCAATAACAAAATCCTCTCACATTGCACCATAATATATGTAAATAGAGATCACACATGTATCAGCCATGTACTACAACATATCTGCCTCAAAACCATTCACTACAACAAGTATAATGCAACAATAATACCTATAGACATGTACCAAGAATATGCCTCAATAGATCAATGATGTACCTCTATATAGTATTACATTACCAATGATATACATCATAAACAAAGTGCCATAATCTTACTGATAAGTGCTTAACATAACCAACATTGTCCCTTAATAGAGATGCCTCAATCCACATACTAGTGTTTGTACCATGCATCCAAGATAGGCCTTAAGCATATGATCCAAAAACTCAACTATACATCATCTTCATACATTCATCAAACACGCATAGAGTTATACCTGTAGCTTTGTTTTTTACCCTGTACCATCATATCTGAGATAACCTAGGCTTACTTAACTTCTGTAGTCTATTCAGACCCCGTTTTTCAAGGATTTACCACAGGTACACGACCTCACCTCAGACAACTCGCATGTGTACATGACCTTTTTATAAGTCACCTCGTGTAGATACTTGAATACTCCCATAGGAACCCGTGTATGACTCAAAAAATATTAATCTTGTCTCATTCTTTATGCCTTCATTCATGTATGGTTGTTCAATCTTCTTCATCCACTTATGAGTGTGTCCTAGTTTCTCAGTACTTGTTCTCTGAGCTTCCATCATTTCAAAATTATCTTTCTTCCATGTTTCATTTTCTCTTCTTTACATATTTTATGAACCATTCCTCATTGAATTTCTTCTTGAATTCCATCAATACTGAGATTTGTGGCCAAACACACTGCAGTTGTAACATCTCATGGTGTGACAATGTGCATAAATGTGTCCCACAAGATTACATATCCAACATCTTAAGATGTTATTGAATATTCCAGCATCTTTCCTTGCATAATGTATGAAATCCAAAGATTTGTGACCAAATTCACTACATGAGAAACAATGACCATTAAAAACATTTTCATACATGTGCTTTTGTGCCAACCTTGAAGGTATGTCTCTTCTGAATTTTCTTTGAGGTGTAGAACTGGATTCTTGGTGTCTTTCTTGTTCTGATCTTCTGAAGATTACCTTCTTTATGCAGGTGTTTGACTTGAAAATTTTCTTTCACCCTTTGAAAATGAAGGACCCACATCATACTTCTTAGAAGTGTCAGCTTCATAGTGTGCAACTTCCTTGTTGTATCCAAGTCCAGATTTGTCATTTGGAAATCTTTGACTATCCAGTATTTCATCCAAGATTATTTAGTTGTTCATGAATTTGACATGAGAGTTTGAATTCTCGACTTTCCTTCAGATATCAACTACTTCTATTTCCATCTTATGATATGATTCTTCCTTTTAATTTACCTAATTTTTCAATGGTTCCTCTATCCTTTTTTCTTTTTCAAGTTGGGTCCTCAAATTGACTTTGATCTCTCTTGTTTCTTTAAGTTCTTAAAGGATTTTTCTAATCTCATAATCTACCTTTTTCTTTTCATCTTCTTAACTAGTTATTTCATTCTTCGGTCTCTTGATCTCTTCTTCTTTTTCTTCTAGTTGAATCCTTTGTTCAGGTATGACCCTTTCAATGGTTTCACTTCCTTCTTGTTTCTTGAGCATTTTTTTTAGTGCCATGGTATTCCTTTGGTACTTTTCTAGGGATTCCTTAGTGATTCTTTCAAGATCCTAAAAAACATATGGATCATCTTCTGCTTCTTCTAAAACATCTATAACTCTATCTTTAATATTCAACAAATATTCTTCTTCATCTATAAGATAATTGTTAGTTGATTCTACACACACTTCTTCCAGATCTTCTTCTTCATTTGCAGGAGAACAGTCAACATCGTCAATTTTAAAATTATTGCAATCAGAATATTTTGGATATTCTTTACCTTCATCGATGATTGAGTCTTGATATTCCTTCTCTAGATTCAACCATAGGTCCTTGGCGAAGGTACATTGTCCTATGATTTATTTTTGAGCTGTAAATTTTGACTGATTCTTCAAGGGAATTGTTCCAGTAACAACTATGTCACAAAACCCTTCTCTTTTTGACTTCAAATACCCTTTAATTTTTATTCTCCATGCCGAGTAATATGTCTCATCAAATAAGGAAACTTCATATGCATGTTTATCCATATGTGTGTCCATGGATCTCCTTCAAACTTGTAAGGCTTATACCGAAGGTCTTCTTTGATACCAATAGTTGGACACATTGACCACACTGAGGGGGGGGGGAGTGAATCAGTGTAGGGATATTTTTACAACTCTTTCTTCCTTTAGTTAGAAATCACTTCAAAAAATATTATTTATTCACAATTAGCTACTTTCATATAACAACATTCATCAATAATAAAGAACTATGAACCATCACCATAATGAACAAAAAGAACACAAGATATATGTGTAATATTTTTTTATTATGTTGTTACATGAGACTACAATCTTGGATTATCAGAACCAACTAAAAGTAGAACCAACTCCAAAAGAGCACCAACTCTCAAATACAAGACCCATCTTGTAGATCTTAGCACCAACTGAGATGTGAGGAATCCAACCCTTAAGTACAAGGCCCAACTTGTAGAAAAAAAACAATATGTCAACAGAAACTTGACCTGTCTATACTACAGAGCGCCTATGTACATGACTTGTCTATACTACAGAACGCATATGTATGCAACCTGTCCTCTGTCATCCTGTGTACACCTTCAGAAAACTAGGATTTTCAATTTCCTGTAACTCTGAAACTTCCATCCCTTTATACCTGTGTTTCTTCTATCACACCAACCTCCAACTTGTCACTGACCAACTTATGACATCATTAACGATATGCAGATATGTACCATCTAACAACCTATGCATGGCCATCATGCATACATCATCATACAACATAGATATCCCTCAACCATATCAGAATTGTACCATACATAAGAGTGTTTCTCACTCAACCAATCAACCAACATATTTCATATCCAAGTATCACAACAACTATACCAAGAATGACTCAAGAATTCACCATACCATAAGAAAAAGTGATCATTAAAACAAGCATGTAACCATACCATAATGTATGTAGATGATCTGAACCTGTAGAATGCTAATCTGGGAACTTGCTTTAGACTTCAGAGACCTGGAACCAACATCAAATCAAGTTTTCATTACCTTTTCAAATGTACGCGAACTGACCTCTTTCATCCCGTAGATGTACGTGACCTGGCCTTATGTGGTCCACATATGTACGCAACCTAGATTTCTACAACCCATGTACAACTTCAAAAAACTAGGGTTTTCTAAAACTTTGCAACTCTGAAACTTTCATTGTCAATCCTCCCTTGTTACCTCATACTTGCATAACTTCACATGTATTAATGAACACTTGTCATAAACCTTTCACAAAATAATAGATCTTCATTGTACTCAATCGATAGATTACAATAAGAGACCATTTCTCTCTTATTTATATTCTCCAAGTAGCTTCCTCTAGAGGTTATATTCTAACCAACTTATTTCTTTTAGAGATAACCCACTTCGAACTAATTTGTCCACTTACAACCACTTTATCCACAAATAGTAAATTCTCCACTTCTAGTTGCAACTCATTTATTTTTAATTACTTTCTTATTGCAACAACTTAACCCATGATTAACTCCTAGTTGCAACCACTTTGACTAGTCAACTTGTTCTAGGATCTTCTAGAATAATTTGACTTCTTTGACCTTCTAGGGGCTTCTACTTAACTCATGAGGGTTCTCAAACTTCACTAAGCCATATCCCCTCAACCATGAGGAACTGTGTGATGTACCACATATCACCAGAAATGAAACGACATGTACTATCCATCTAGAATAGTCTCACCTGCAAATTCACTGATCTTCTTTACATTATTCCTCAACCAAACTTAGGTTCCTTACCCAAACCTAGGGGTTTCTTGTAGACTTATTCAAAGTGTCTTCTCATGAGGGCCATGCTTAGAGCTACGCCATAAGGGGACCACTTTGGAGACTTCTCCAATTATACCCATCACATCAATCCAACCAATTGTCCAAACCAACTAGCTAAACTAACTATCCAATGTCCAAATCAACCAACTGTACAATGACCTCGTCCACATCTCTAGGGTTTTCACACTATGCTACCGGGCATACTCAAGGGTTGATATCAATATCTAAGGGTTGAAATAAATCTACAACATCACTCTCCAACGGTTGACATCAATGATAGCCAACTATTCAACTGTCCATCAATCTAGACCAACTGTCTCACATGTATTTCATCTCATGTGATATCTCTCTTATGTTGTTTCCATTTTCATAAATTCATTCTTGGATGTATCTATTATTTAAATTGTGATAATTTAGTACTACTACTACTACTATTGCAACCATAAAAGGGATCAGTAAAGCTACAAAATTCTTTGACATATTGTGGGTATTGAAAAGACCTGTGCTTAATTTATTATACATTTTGAATAGAAAAGAATTGTTCTTTTATATCCAATTTATATTCTTGGTTCAGATACATATTCTGCATAATTTCTTTTAATTGAGAAGTAAAATAATATTTATCAAGAGACACATTATTTTACTATCATTTATTTTCTTCTTAATTCTTCTTTCATTTCTTAAAATTTTTAATTATTAGGAACATTGAAATGATGCCCCCAAAATTTGATCTTTAAATTATTGAAGATTAGTAATTAATCCCTAAAGTGAATCAATAAAACACTATGTTTTAGGAAAGACCAACTTAAACAAAAAATCAATCAAACTTAAATGGATGCCTTGGCACAGTTTCCTAGCCAGAAACATCTCAAGGTTTATAATAGGGATGTTATTTAAGGATTCCCTGTGTCTCATATCATAATCAAAACTCATGACCCTATAATCTTGTTGTGCGTGCACAACAACCTCCCAATTTTCTTCTCTTATCGTCTCTTTAAGACAAGAAATTTGGCATGCCTTCAAATTTTCCTACTAGAACCCTCTCTCCCTCCCTCTTGTGAAAATGGCTAAGCCTAAGTTCTCTTCCCGCTCTTCCCACCTTACCATTTCCAGTCTCTCTACATATCACTTCAGTCATGTTGTAACATAAGTTAAAATTATAAATAAAAATTCAAAATTTTTATTAGAATATATTTTCTTTCCTATTACTTTGTTTATCTAAATGTTAATTTGATTTTGATCTATTAAATTAATTTTTATTTTTCTTATTTTGTGTTAATTTTTATTTTTATTAATTTTTATTTTAAATTTGGATTTTAATTTCTTTGATTTAGTTTAATCATTTAAATTTTTTTAATAGTTATGCATTTCATATTTTTCTTGTATATATAAAACTAGATTTATTTTGTTTAATATAATATTTTAAAATAATAAAATAACATTTGCATGTGGGTTGAGCAAGGTAAAATACAAAGATCAAAGGCCTATATTTTCTCGCGAGCATAGATCGACGATTCTCACCATTTCGCGGTTCTCGAAGGTTCCTTTGTAATTCAAATCTCGTGCTATTGGATCATCGACCTCCCGGATGGTAAAACTTTAACAAGAACCAAACTAATGACTTGATCCAGTGCCACATCACCCGCCAATAGAACACTAACAAGGCTAAGCAATAGATGCCACATCGGCACGTGGAACATGCCAGACGTATGGGTTAACACAAAAGATCTAGGTGACATGTGACTTGCTTGTCCACATCAGTGCCAACACAAATCGATAGAAGGATGCCACGTAGCCATGGGACCCAATAGATTATCTGACTAAATTGATCTAGTTTTAGAAATCAAATATGATATATTATAGTTAGAGATCCATGAAAAATAGGATCAAATAAAAAATTATGTTATGATCCCTTTTTATAAATGCTAATGGAAATTCAATGTAAAGGGACCTTTTGTGCCGTGAGAAAACATACATCTTTCAATAAAAACTATTTCTATGGAAGATAAAGAGATTATGATTTTCATTTCTAGGGTTTATGTGCTTTTTCTCTATGTTTCCATAAGCCATTCTCTTCTAATCAATTTATCCATGCCATAATTGTTGCAACTTGGTACAACATCCGATGTAGTAAATTACAAAACAATTATACAAGTACAACATTTCCTCTACTTTGTTGTGAGTTAAGTAAGACCCGTGCTTTTATATTTTGTTAAAATTCTTCATATTTCATGACATGGTAAATCCTCTGTTATTTCTTCTATTGGAGATGAAGTAATATTTATCAGGATTCGATACATTACCCTTTTTTCAATTATTGTTTATCTCAACTTTGCTTTCCATCTTATTAATTTTGAAAGAACTTTATGATGAGATTAGGCCTCTTTATTTCTAATTATTATTCACTGAAAGCTCAGATTAAATTAGGGGTATTAAAAAGTCATTTTAATCAATTTAATTATTATTTTGAGATTCCTTGACATTGTTCTTTGAGCCTAGAACAATCTCAAGAACAACAAGCACGTTGATCTACACTTCAACAAGTTCCATGTTCCTACACCGATACATAACTTACCGGCATACACATCCTTTCTTCCATCTACACATCGATGCGCCAATGATTTCTTTGTCAATACTTATACCACCTTCCTTCGAAATTGGCTGACTTAGACCACCTTCCTTCGAAATTGGTTGATGCGTCGACACGCATCTGCTAAAATTCATTGACGCGTGTATTTATCACCAGCAAAGTTCATTTCATTTGTTATCACACAAACTTGTCAAATTCTTGTGAGTTTGTGGTTTCTACCTAAGTCGGTAATTTTTCCCTGTCTTTCTCCTTTTCGCCGACCAAATCTTAAGTTTTTCCCCTTTGGGCTGGTAGTTTTCTCTATGTCTGCCCTCAATCGTTTGAGTGACCTTTTGTTTTGAGTAGTCCTACCTGAGAAGTCTCGGCCCCAAGATTTTTTTTTCTCTAAGGTTAATCACTTCCCTTTCTACCTCTGTCACTGATCCTTTTGCTTTCCCGAGCCCTCAGCCAATTGTCCAAGTATTTATTTACACAGGCCGCAACCATAAGAACAAAGCGCAACACTTTGAGTGGTCTGACATGGACTTGAATCAAGCGAGGGAGCAAAATCAATTTTCACCGGCTGGGATTCTAGGAGCCATTCGATCCAGCAGGATGTGTGGCGTCAGATACGAACTGCGGAGAAAGTCATTTCGGGAAAACTCAAGTGAGGAATGCGCAAATTTCCTAAGCCCCGGAATTTTGAAATCTCGAAGTGCCAAAGTGTCGATATTTATGTAGGTCGTCTGATTCAAAGGGGCACGTAGCACCTGATCCGAGAAGTCGTGATTTCACGACTCGGGGGTTTTCGCATAGAGCGTGATGCAAGTTCGTGAAACACGAAATCGTGAAGCGCCCAAGAGTTAGGCCCATGGTCACAACCAGAGGTTGCATGGAATGATGGAAAGGAGTTGCATTAAAGGTCGAAAGCGCCTATGTTGGTCACCGAAGAAGATCTGCGTGGTCTTGAGGTGTTGGGATTGACTTGAAGGAGTTGTAGGCACCCCCTGGGACATTTAGGGGTGTCAAGCCTCGTCCCGATCCCAATGAAAGAAGTTAATGGAAATGGGGGAGGTAGTTGAAACCTCGTTTCACCCCATAAATGGAAAGCATGGAAGGTATGGCCGAGGGGACTAAGCCGTCATTGCGTGGTACTCCTGTGGGAAAATTTTCCTGCAAAGCCCATGCTAATCTGAGCTTGCGTCTGATAGAACAACGCCTACACAGCCTAACAGAGAAGACGCAGACGCAAAGCTTTGATTGTAATGGCCAGGTCACACTCCTAGTGGTGGCAAGTTGTTTTGAGTATAAATAGTTAGTTTTGATATTTTGTTATGGTCAAGGGTTGAGCTAAGCTCTCAATTGTACAGTTTTAATGAAGCCTTTGGTTCTCTAGTTATGTGTTGTCATTTGAGACTTCTTGTTTAATGACAGTCAGTTTTTTTTTCATCTCTATTTCTTTTGATACTGAAGACTCGGGCATGGAGGATCCAGTTGAATTGTTGTAACTGTATTGTGATGTATGTTTGATTGCAGTATTGTTATAGCATTTTTAGCTTCTTAAAGTTTTGGATGCAAGAGGATCTTGTATTCAAAGCTTTTCCTCCTTAGGCTGCTAGAAGATAGGATGTCCATAGCAGACCTTTACTTTTTTTCCTCAAGTTCTTCCTCCTGCTCACCCTTACTTCAACTTACTGTTTGAAGTTAGATCAAGACATCATCTGACTGTGCATACCAGCCCGGTTTTCTGAGTTAAAGCGATATCATCCTGAGTTTGCATCCATTAGATCCCTTTTAAATTCATTCATTGTGACATAAAAACCGATGGGTACTAGGCTTGCCTCTGCCGCAATCCAGAGGTGACTTCTAGTGCTAACATCATCAACACCAACGCTTTATTAATGTTCATGTGATTATCTTTGTCGTGTGCATGCCTTTCACCGACTAACTTTCTTCCACTTTCGTCGATGCATCGCATATCAACAACACCCCTCCCTTTCACCACGATACACTACATATCGACAAGGTTCGTCTCTCCCTTGTCGAGGCACTACTTTTTGATAAGTTTCCCTCTCCTATCTTCAATGCACTAACAGGAGGAAGTTGACCCCTCTTCGTCTCTGAGTGCATCGACGATGGTCTTCTTCCTCTTGCCAATGTTCAACCGGTTAGCAAGGACCACCTTTGTCTTGAGACCTATCTCATCCTCCTCCAACTCATATAATTCTTGCTCCACTCGCCAGTCAGTCTCCTCCCATTTCCTATGACTAATATCTCCTATCGCACTTGATCTACTTCATGATCATAGTCACATTCAAACATGTTTGTGTCGCCAACAACTTTAATCACACATGCCATACTAGCTTGTTTGTTTTGTGTTTCTTGATTTTATGACTAAATATTGATTGTGAAAGTACCGCTTAGCATCAGATAGGTTAACCACAACACCTGTTGGTCTTACACTAGCTCTAAAACACACTTCGGAAGAAGTTTGGTCTTCCCAGCTCTGAAAATATGTTAAGCACCTCCAACATCAATGGGTTTTTTTCACGAGTTTATAATTATTCACTACTGATGCATTACCTTAGTTTCAATGGGTAAACTAAGAGCCTATATATCATAGATAGCACAAAAACTGACATAACCAAATTTGGGTGAAAGAGCATCGAAAGCACGACCCGAACTTTCATTAAAAACTCCTTTGAACGCAATTTTTTGGAGTCCGCTAATGTGAATTTTTTATTCTTGAAACGGATTGGTCATATTATTTTTCGCATTAGGATTCCAACGCAACTCACAGAATTGAAATCTGATGCCCAGAAGTGCCAAAACCATAGTCGGGGGCTTTCTTACCTAAATTAGCACCCCTCCTCATTCTTCACAGCTCAAAATACGGTACTCTAAAGGTTTGTCTCAGATTACACTCGGCGAAGTTGAATGGAATTTCCCCAAACATGATCGGAAAAGTTTAATGGAATTGCTTTGAATCGATCGGAGGAAATGAAAGGAAAATGTCCCGTGCAAACCAGAGCAGACATGATAGAAATAATATCGATGGGACCAATTTTGGTGCCATACCCATGATATAAGGAAATGCAGATTTTAGGGTTTCGGGTTTAACCTGCGCAGAGGATAAAGTCTCACGACCTCCAAAAGAGGCACACACCCCCCACCACTTACCAACGTTTCATTTTCCAGACATATGCCTTGGATATCCACCACCGTTTTTGCTGAAGTTGCATGGTTATGATCTTGTATTCTGAGGACGAACTTAATATTACATACAAAAAGTGGCCCTTCTTTTTAACATTGAACCAATTTTTAATATTTTTCCACATGAGCGTTTAAAAAACCATAGAACCTCTCACTTCAACACACGGATCATATGAAACCATTGTGCAACCATTTGAGTTAAGTCCGCGCACAACATGACAATGATACGAAAACAAGTTTTGGATGGCTTACCTCGTCTCGGTGAACGTTGTAATATCTTGAAGCTAAAAGAAATGGACATAGTAGCACAAAATAAAATGTCTTATGAAGAGAAAGAAGAAATGTCGTAGATTAAATACATATGAGGTATTAGCGCCTGGAATTTTAAATTTGGAGGATTTGAAGGCTCATGCTGATTTGATTCAAGATGATGATGAAATCACCTCCACAAAGGAATAACCACGGAATGTGAAACCAAACTCAGTACTTGACGATTTGTGTTGAGTCCACACAATGCATGACGATGATATAGGGGTAGAGTCTCGGCTCAGATATTGCAACAAGCTCTTGTCGGAGAGCTAAAAAGAATGTGCATCGACATGATCACTCGACAAAGCTCATAACTTGACCTTTAATTCACCTAGGACAAGTCCCAAGAATTACTCCGGTCTACACCAGAGGAGTTCGTGCAATGAGCTTTGACCCAAATCGAATGAGTTCCCATTAACTCCTCCTAAAAGGGGCACGATCCCCGAGACTATTGTTCCTATTTTGGTCATAACTTTTGACTCAGAGGCCCATTTTATGCGTTCTTTATACCCTCGGAAAGTTCTTTCTGATAGATACAACTTCTCAGTTATATGATTGGAGAAATTCCTAATCAATTATATATTTTTTTTCATGATGAACATATGACACCTTGCCAATAGCCACAAATGATGCAATGCCTTGATCATGAGCAGACGAACCTAGAACCAAAATCAAGGAAACATATACTAACTCTTAATAAATTATTATTTCAATTGTTTGGGTCCAAACACTTGGTTTTAATAGTTTATTTGGGGCTACTCTAAGGCCACTCATCTATTGTATGTTGAGTGGTGCCAGGTACTAATGTCAATGGGAGGTCACACTCAACATCCTCGTGATGTGATCTACATCCAAGGATGACAACGAAACAATAACAACAGTTGTAGCAGTGATAAAGGAGCAACAAAGGGAATCCAATTCAAATCGCTGAAGAGGAGGTTTGAATCCCACAATGATCAACTGTCAACTTTGAACAACCAAGATGTTCCAATGTCCAAATCAGTCATTATGGTGGAAGAGAGTCACTATAGCCGAAATCCATTACAACCCACCAATGCTAGAAGACAAATTCGAAATGTAACCACTATATTTTCTCCCTCATCATCACAAAGAAGATAAGGACAATCATTGGCAAATGAAAGATCACAGAGGAAAGAGGAAGTCCAAGAGTCACTTTGAGCCTCGATAAATACTATAACTACAACAAAAGAAGAGGCTTTTGACTCTTAAAACATTGCACATTTTTGAACTATTTTGGGAAGACAATGTCAACTAAAATTGAGGAGCTTTCCATGCAGCTAGGATGTATTATTGTTTAAACTGTTAATATTGAGAAGCCCTCATGGCGAGCTTTTGATAGAGAGAACAACTTATGTGCATTGTTGTTTGATGTGAACTACCAACATATTTTTTTCTATTCACATGGGTTGTAAGAGCATGTTTTCTTATAGAATTTTCTGATGCAATTAATGTTTTTCTCATAGTTTTGTTATTCTTTCTCATGTTTTATGTCCTGAGTATATGAGTTGTCGATGTATGTGATATAGTGATTTAGACTATTATGGTTATATATCCATGTGCATGTATTATCTAACTCCACTTCTTCATTACAACTATCTGGGTGAAGCTATCGATACAATTAGTTTCATGTCATTGTTCATTCGGTTACGACTTATCTTCTCTTGGCTAGGCTAGGATAGTGTTGGACATGAAGCTTTAGAGACAATTTTGCAGTTTGGATACAGGTTTTGGAAAAATCCTAAGTATAGGAAAAGTGCGCAGAAGAATAAGGAAATCTAGGGAATGTGCATCTAAGACGCATCCAGGAGGATGGTGCACAAAAGGAGGAAAGTGCATAGAAGGAAGTCAACACACAGACAAGAGAATAAAGAAAATAGAAGAATAAAACCGACAGAGGATAAAGAAAGAAAAGAAAGCGAGAGAATAAAGCATGACACAAGGATGATATCCCAACATTCTAGAGATAGAAGAACAATAGAAAGAAGCATGTATAGGGGAAAGCAACACAAACAACCAGTTAGCTAAGGGAAGTATGCATTGTAATGGGGTGTTTTTGGGATGAACAGATTAGGGTTTTTAGCCCTAGATTTCTATATAAATATGTAACAAGTTGGGAAAATGGGGTTCCTCTCCTCAAGTTGTGGTTCGTTGTTAGGGGTTCCTCCATATGGTTATGAGCAAGTAATATTGTATAATATGTTTTGTTGGGTTCCATAGTTATTGAATGTAACAATCTGTTGACGAGAAGAATCAATGAATGAATGCTAGAAAGATGATATTGAATCTTGTGTTGTTTGTCTTTTATGTGTTTACTTATTATTTCTTTCTAGATACATAGCAGAATAGGTTTGGCTTATGGTTAAACATGGTGCAATATTCATAATTGTTACAACAATGAAATATACAATAATCTGGAATAGAATGATAGTATGAATCTAATTCACTAATTAAGTTAATACAGAACAAGGACTAAATCACGAACACATCAATTATAAATAAGAATGAACAGGATGGACACCTCCCATTCCCTCAATACTGTAGAAGCCTAGTTCTTGCAGTCCCAATAGATACCTCGGGTGAGACTTCATCTGTGTAGGTAGGTGATTCTGAAAGGGTCAGTGTCTAGTGGGTTTTGTTGGTTAAATATAACTCGAACCTAGGGTCTTAAAAACCATGTGCAACACCAACAAATGGTTCCATTGTCGTGACCCATAATTTGTGATTAAGGGAATGTTTTGGAGGCCGACTAAAAAGGAGATCTCATAATGGTTGGAAAGAAAGTATGGGAGTTTTCTCGACGAGAGAATATAAACCCTTGGATGAGTGACATGCAATGGATGCAAATGTATGTGTACACAAATCTGCATGAAATTTTCTTTGGCAAATTTCCAATTATTCTAACTAAGTGGATAAAAAGATTAATGTAGAAAATTGGAAGGTACAAGGATAGGGCGTCGAGGAATTGGACTCTTGAATTGGAAAGACAATTGAATTATGTAAGTAACCCAACTACTTGTGTAGCTTATTTTTTCTTGGATAACAATACTAGGAGTATATATTATAGAGTTTGCAGTGGATTGCATTCAATCATACAATGTTGCAGAAAGGGACTTTTTCAAAGGTCCACGTGGGAGGTTCTTGAAATCATTAGATACATGGATGAAAATGCTATTGTGTGACAAGGACATGACAATAATGGACTTTGACTGTTAAGGGGATTCACGCATGTTGGAACACATATAAATCCTAAGCCTTGAGATTTACTTTCTCGAACTTCATCCTTTTACATAATGACTCAAAAGTCGGCTTTCAAATTTTTAAATCAAATTTACTTCTAGACATAAAGTGTGCACAATGTCCATCGTCGATAAAGTTCCCTCATTGATTGAATGATCCCCTTTTTCCCCGAGTTTTGGAGCCGCCTGAATGTTAAAACGTCAAATCACTAAAGATCGCTTTGGAGCTTCGCACTTCGGGCATTTCGCCAGGTCTTAACGTTTAAAGTCTTGATACCCGAAAAGTGTCTGAAGGATCCTAGTCATAGTACACATGTATCTTTCTAAGCCTTCCCTGGGTTGACACAGGTCATCCATTTCCAACATTTTTAGCTAAGGATTCATACGATTCTGAGTGACACATGGCACTCCCTGATCTCGACATGTCACCTAAAATGACGTCATCTTCGACACATCACTACGGGTAATACCCTTTCGGAAATATGATAAAAGGCTAACTTCCTAATCCACGAAGCAGAAAAATGCCAATATATTAAAACTCAATTAGTTAAGTTAATCTTGATTAAAAGTTAGTTAACAACTTCACACTTGAAAGCTCGGACCTTTGCCATCCATCACATTCTGAAATCCCAAAGTCCGAACTTCTGAAATACTTCAAACTTAAGCAGGGTTAATTAGAACTAAAAATAAATTATTTGATGATTAATCATTTCGAGGTTTCGGGTTTTGGAAATTCTATCTCGAGCTACTATTAAAGTCCCGAAGTCCGAATACCCGAAAACACTTAAATCTAAACACAGTTAATTAATGTTTTAAACAAGATTATCTTGCAATAAATCTTTCATGAATTCGTGATTCAAGAAATTTCAAACCTCTTTCATCCAAGTCCCTGATCACGAACCACCAATATTAATGGCATTAATAACAAATGAACGAAAATGATTTCAATATAGATTTCAAATCATCTCCTAGATTTTCTCGATAAGGTAAATAAATTTATCATCGGTAAAGGTATTTGCAAATCAATACACTTGAGGTGAATAAGAATATTTGATTTTTATTCTCGTAGAATAGCAATTTTTGGCCAACTGAGAAGCTCACGCATTCCCCTGTAACAGTTAACCCAATCCAGATTTCATCAATATCATGGCACCACGAAAGATGGCTAAATAAGCTAGTGAAAGTGCAATTTCAAACACAGATGTTCTGTCAGACACCTCACCGAGAACCACAGATACTGTAAAATATTGGACACAGGTGTTCAATATTCTAGAGCATGAGCTTATAAATTTCCCAAAGGATTGAAGCAACGAAGTGAGTGAAACCCATACAACTAAGCTCAAGGATATAGCTCAGTTAGAGCTACAAAAAATAGCTGCACGACCGAGGCTCATGCCGTATAATGGCATGATAGGTTGGGCCCTGGAAAACGTCGACATTTCAACCAAGAGAATTTACAACTCACAGAAGGTTGTTGTTGGGTATTTTCGACCAGAGCATATACAAGTAATGTATAATTTATTCCCCATTTTTAAATATAGTTACAAAATTGTATTCATAATGGATTTTGAGGAACAAAAGTGCATGCAATATGAGAAAATCTACCCTGATTTAATCAAGGATTGATGGGGGCACCCAGAGAAATTCAAAGCTGACACTCATGGCATGTATGACACAGCATCATTAGAAGCCCATATGATTTATGTGGCTATGGTGCTATGTAGGTTGTTCGAAAATAATATCTCCACTCACTTCCCGCTAGCATGGGTATCGATTATGCATGAAGTGGCAGAGGGATACTCTTTCAACTGGGCAAAGATGTTGTCAGACAACCTAGTGAAGGAAATCATAGAGTACCAATTGGCGAAGTCTAAAGGGAAACCTTCCCCTTTCTATATGTCAGCATGCATCATGGATGCTATTTGATTTATGACTCCTTTCCCTCTCATGAACTAGAGTTGGACCCCAACCAGCGTTGAACCTATCCATTTCTATCATTCCAAGCTATGGGAAGACAAAGCTAGAGATTTATTCTATGAAATCTACCATTATGTAGTGGTGCATATTCATATCAACCTATACAGTTGCCCACCTCCCAAAATTTTAGACAAAATCATGGCCAACCTAGGAAAAATAGAAGACTATCACATCGAGGAAAACTTTTCGTACATCAGGGTTTTCGAGTGCTTGGTTCCCCCCCATGCTCTCCCAAAGTTTTTACTAGATCGGATGGTATGTCGAGAAGTGGCTTATCAGACCGTGACAAGCGACATCAGTAAAGAATTGAAATCGGCCCAGAAAAAGGTATGGCTAACCTTCCCTCTTCAAGTTGGTATGTTTTATTTATTAGACTTCGGCCATTCGAAAGTAGAGGTTGTGGCTCTAGAATATGTCAAGTTAGTTGACATTGATTTTAAAAGGCATGATCCACAGAAGATCATCTGGCTCAATACAACTTAAAGAGGTATGTGCATGAGATTTACCCACAGGATGAAATATTCAAGGGAGCCAGGTCATATGAGGAAGTATTGGATAGAGTCCAAACTCTGTCACCAGATCCATAGGCCAACTTCTTCAATTTCCAAAAGCATAGACGAAATAGATCACCTAAGGTGCTACAGGGAAAGTCAATATCCCCTTCATCTACACAGGAGACTGTTGTTGGAAATACTAAAACAACTGAGAGGGGGGGGGTGACTCAGTTGTTTATAAGCTTAAACAATTTTACACTTTTTAAATACTTATTAAGATTTCTTCATATGTCATCAAGCAACATACAACATATGAATAGTAAGAGTAAAGATCATCAGTCACACATAAAACACACACAGAGACAAATTTTTCACGAGGAAACCCATAAAGGGAGAAAACCTCTTCTTCTTCGAAATGATAGGCAGTCTTTTTCAGTTCTGTACATCATCTATAATTGAGCACCAAC
>JZKD02S0389497.1:827103-837477 GCA_000966675.3 Picea glauca | reverse complement strand
GTCCAGATCCCTGCTTGATTTAACGGATGCGATTAAATCGCGAAATCGCATATCGCGATTTCGGGGTTTTCGTTGTCATTGTTCATTGCATTATGAAATCGCGATCCCCGATTCTTCGATGAATTTATCTCTCTCGCAGCTTCTACAGATCTGACGGTCCTGGTTCTTTCGGGAAATTTGGATGGGATCCAATGGTCAGTGACTCTTCTTCCTTTTTCCTCTGTAAGCTCTTGCTGTGCGCGTTTTCTTCAAGGCTGTTCCTCCTGATATTTTACTTCCAAATCCCTACGGGGTTTTATCCTTCTTATCCTACTGTCTATACTATTGCCATTAATGACAACAACCATCACTGCATTCTATCCACTGAATTTGCCAACAACTGTACCTCTGGGCATGGATGATTTTAGGGGCTAAATTTCGCTCATGGGCTAATTTTCCATGGTTTTTCAAAAAATGAGATTCGCTATTTTAAAAATCATTTACCCCAATTCTATTGGATAAAATTATTTTACCTTAAAAATCGCCAAAATTTTATAAAAACTATATAAAATCCTTATAAATTTGAATATTTTTAAAATAATATCACCAAAAATTTATAGTTTGCATATGAAGGATTAGTAAGATTCGCCAAGGTTTCTACATTTTAAAACAAATTTACATCCTTAAAATCATCCCTGCCTCTGGGTTTTCAGACAGGGAGCTCTGAAAAAAGGAAACCAAGGAAAATCCAAAAGGCATTGAAGTCTCAGTTGAAAAATTGGCAGCTTCAGTATCAACTCCAGTAGGCCCTCAAGCAAAGGCTCAACTCGAACCCTTTCGTAAATGAGGGCAGGATACATCGTCATCTACACTAGATAAACTAGTTACCAACACAACAGAGCAATGACTATCCATAGATATAGGTAACCCCATTATTTCATTAACACCGTTTTAGTCAAGCTTTGGAACTCCCTGTTTCGAAGTCATCTTTATAGATGATCTTACCCCAATTTCATCATAAAAAATGCCTCCTTCAAACTTCTTTTTCAGCATGAAGAGGAGGGCTATCGTTAAGCGAGAAATGCATAAAAAATATGGTGATGTCATCAAAATACAGAGAATGGTGTACGATGGATAAGGCTGAGATGATTCAGATTTCGCTAAGGAAATGGCAGGTTCATTAGGTTTCTTTTCCACAACCAATCAGTGGTATGTAGAAAATCTAACCAAGCGGCTAAAATAGAGGAACCGACAAGTAGAAAAATTGCAAAAGCAAATACAAACGACTGAGCAGACTATTCATAATAATATGAATAGATACTTCGAGCAAATCAGAGAAGGTGATAAACATCAATTTCAATAGCTCCAAGCCAACTTTGATGAGCTTCAAAGAAATTCTCATCTCAATCAAGAGTTGATTACCCATCATGCTGAATTGATAAAATAGTTGCAAGAAAAATTGGAGTTGACCAAAAGTACCTCAGTGGATATTTCGGCTCTCCAAACCGAAGCAATTGAAATAAATGAAAAGATTTAAAATGCACATCAATATCTTTTATGAAGTTAGAATTCATCCATAAGTGCTACTAGGGGGTTGACATTTCCATGAAAGACATCTATATCAAGGAGAGAGAAGCTCATTCAGCTCAAGCTAAGTTTCAAGAGGTCGTTTTATTGATATCAAGGGATGATGCCTCAAATGTACATCGACTCTCTCTGTCAGAACAAATAAGAGGTGACATAGTTATGAAGGCTTGGGAAACAAATTTGATAGAAGGCAAGAGACTTTCTAGAGATGTAACTGAAGCTTGACTAGAATCATTGACGGTACTAGATAAAGGGATAATTGATTTTGAAGGGAATGCTATTTCTAAATCCCTAGGTCAAATAGTCATAGCAAAGAATTAGTATAATTCTATAACAAGCAAAGAGGAAGCTCTGATGACCATCCAAAATATGAAACAGATTGATCTTCTTCAGATAAACAAATGGATATTGAACCCAAGCTTGTAACTACAAGCCATGTCTCAAGGAGCTGAAAGGATACAGGAAAATTTTCCTCAGATAGAAAGAAAGTTATACACTTTCGAGGCCAATCAAGCAACTAAGCCTTCAGGGCTGGTAGTGAAATTAGTAAGTAGATGTATCAAATGCATTGAATATGAAAAGGCAATTACATCTGGAAACAAATAAGGGAGTGTTATTACATGATTGGATATCAGTAAGAGGAAAAATGGCAACAGAGCTATGATGACCAGGACGATGTGTCAAAACATCAAGAAGATCATAATACAGAAAGGTTTCGGCCAGTAGATGAAAAGACTGCCAACAAAGCTCATTGTTCCCTATGCCCTATTTTCTCATTTTTGATATTTACCATTTTTAATTATGAGAATTCCAACCATTTTGAGTTGATACCATGTTGTATAAATACATAGATTGAAGACTTATTACAGGCTAATTCTTGTCGATTATAACAGAGAAAACTCATCCTTATTGAGTATTAATACAAGAGCAGACATGGATTTCAAGTTTTGTTTTATCTGGGTTATGTACTTCTTCTGTGTTTTCCATATCTCAACATTTCTTTAAGTATTCCCTTGATAAATTTATGATTTGAATTTAGTACAACAACTACTGTAATCGTATTGCATCAGTAATTTGTTAAACAAGACTCTTTTCCTCTGTATTTTTTGTGAGTAAATCAATACCTGCAAGTTGTGTGGATTACTGTATTTTACACTTTATTCAAGGTTACACTATCTATTTTCTTCTACTGCAACAGAGTGAGATTCTTCAGTAATTGATTCCTTGATTTGTTTTACAGTTTTTTATTTTCTTTCATACCATTCGATATTCCAATTTTGACTCAGACACAAAATATGGCCTCTGTGCCGCCACACTGTTAATTTCATTTAAGGATTTTTTTCTCATACAACTAAGGTAAAAAAAGTACTTATAAAAAAAATCTTATAAACTTTCCTGATGCCTGACATTATCCTTTGAGCCTTAAGTTTAATCTCAGGACCAACATCTTTTTGGCATCCTTTCCAGGGATGGAGAAACAAAGTTATTTTTCCCTGGGAAAATGACAAGGTGATATTCTCTCTTTGATAGTGAACAAAGATTGAATACTGAATTAAGATTTTTTTTTATTTTTTTTATTTTTTATCTTTCACTTGGCGACTCCACCAAAGATAAACTAGCATTTGGTCAAAAGAATACCAGAAAGAACCCAGACATTAAGCAGATCACCCCTGTATCAAATCCTAAAAGGTTGTTGAAACTAAAGGGATACCTTAAGTCGACTACTGCGTCGGCAGGTAAGAAGTACATACCAAAGTTACACCAGTCAATACTATGGTTCTAGTTGAAGAACTAACTCCTAAAAAGAATATTAAACAAACACCCTCTGCAGAAGCCTCAACTAGAAAGCCCAAGTTTAGGCGTGAGAACCCAAAGGAAGTCACACCCAAAATAAAGATTGAGATTGAATCTTCTAATACTCATAATTTTTCGAACAAAGGAGTCTCTTATATACCTATTGTTGTTAATTTTTTGTCTACCCCATACTGACAAGAAGTAAAGGTTTCATTTCTCCAAAACCCTGAAGAGAATACTTTATATCTCGATTCGACTCCTGTCGGTTCCCCTATATACACATCTTGTAAGTCTGAGGAAACCAGTCCACGTTTTCCTTTCCCTCCTCCTCTAGAATTTGCATCTCCTAATGATCATTTTCTAGATTTCCCTTCGCCACATCCCGAGGAATTTTAAAGGTCGCCACTTTGGTCCCTAAAAGTTTTTGAAAACCCTATTTTTAATTCCTGAAATTCATTCCCCAGACTTCCAATGGTTGTTGTTGGAGGAGGTGGCGTCGGAGGTGGAGGAGGAGGTGGTCAAGGAAAACTCCCCCCCCAAGGATTTTTGCCAAAGTAGCGACTAGATACTCTCTGCTGGTCCTTCCCCCCGTCATTCATGATTTACCTAAAAATTATATGAAGAACTTACCAAAATTTATGGGAGAAGGAGATTTAACTGCCACAGATCACATAACCATTTTTTATCAGTTCTTTGATATCCTTTGCATTGAGCATGAGGATGTCTACTCAAGGATTTTAGTGAAAACTTTCGAAGGAAAAGTAAGAATTTGGTTTCGAGGACTCCCGGTAGGATCTCTACGATCATACGATGATTTAGAAAACGCTTTTTTAAGACAGTGGGGAGAAAAGGAAGACCCTATTTACTATTTGACTGAATTTGAGGCATTGAGAAAAAATAATTTTGAGTTAGTTATGGAATTTACTCAGAGATTTAACAAATTTTATCATAAGGTTCTAGTAGAAGTTAAGCCCTCTCAACCTGCAACGAAGGTGACTTTTGCAGGGATTTTGAGCCTGACTTCGCCCTACTTTTAAAGGAAATAAGATCGGCTACCCTCATAGGGATGCAGGACGATGCCATAGAAATCAAATCAAACATGATGGCATCTAGTAAACTAAAATCCAGAGTTGAGACAGGAACCAAAGAACCTAAATGCTACAGGGAACAAGCAGGACCCTCCATATCTGGGAAGTCTGCGGAATAAAATATGGATGACATGGACAAGATAATCAAAGATTTTTCAAACAAAATATCTAGAATGGAACTAGACAAATCCAAACCTGATCCATTTGCTAGAAAATATTTCAGGATAAATCCTAACCCCCGGACCTAGCAGAGACAAGTAAAAAATGAAGATAAAAAAATACAAGCTTTGTTTAAAACAAAAAAAATTGTAGGAGATTATATGCATAATTATGCAAGGTTAGAAGAGGATATAAAAAACCTTAGTGATGAAGACTGGGAACCTCATCTAACTAGACAAGATTATGAAATATCTCTAGACCAAGAGCCCCTGTTTAGTAATGAGGAAAGTATAAATCATCTGGAAGAGTATGCATATCAAGGAATTGTCGACTCCATAATGGTTGAACTTCAACAGAAGTATAATTTAAGGCCCAGAGAAATGAATACTGCAAATGGTCCACCAAAAAATATTTTATCAAGAAATAAAGTGAATGAGTCATTTGTTACTAAACCATTGCGTGAAACAAAAACTACCCAAACCAAAACAGTTGAAGCCAGAGCCACACAAACTAAGAAAATAGAGAACATATAAGCACAAACTTCAACTAGGGAAAGCAAAAAAACAACTGGAAGTTTTAGTTTAGAAAGTGAAATAAATAAAATTAAAATCCCCATGCCCATGGTTGAGCTTGCCAAGAAACTGATTTATAAAAAACAAATTGCTAAAATGATTAATTTTTCAGATGTGAAATGTCATGCAGACGTGATAAATTTACAAGATGAAAAGCCTACAATTATGTTTGGTCCGCACATTGAAAATGCTAAGGATTTTGTAGCTCCTTTTTATATTACCTTAATTGTACATGATCACTTGCTTCATAATGGCATGTTATATTCTGGGGCCTCTCACAAATTAATTCCTAAAGTTATCATGGAAAAGTTGGGCCTTGAAATCACTAGACCTTATCATGACTTATATTCTTTTGATTCCAGAAAGCTTAAGTGTATGGGCATGATGAAGGATCTAGTAGTGAATCTTACACAGATTTTTATAAAGAGTATCCTTATGGATGTATTCGTTGTTGACGTCCCTGCCAAGTATGGCATGTTTTTATCTAGGTCTTGGGGCACAAAACTTGGAGGATCACTTCAACTGGACATGACATATGCTACGATCTCAATTTTCGGTGGACAATTTACTCAACTATACAGAGAAACTAGATTGGCATACACTGTAAGTGACCCCCAAAACCCAAATAATTATCCATTCTATGTTGTCGATTAGGATCTAGGAAATTTCATTTTATCGTTAGACGATTATTTTGAATACTGTATAGAAGAAGAAAACAAAAAAATAGAAAAAAACATAGAAAAGTGTAAATACTAGAGAAGGAGTATGGAAAAAAATTTTTGATGGTGCTTCATCCTACAAAGGGGCAGGGTATGGAGTGTTTTTTTTTGCACCTAGAGATGAATATGTTATCCACTTTTCATACAAATTACAATGGGAAATTGATCATACAAATAATGTCTGTGAGTACGAGGCTATGGTTTTAGGATTAGAGGCTGCCAGGAAACTCAAAATTGAGAATCTAATAGTTTATGGTGATTTAGAACTTATTGTAAAACAAATAAAGTGGCACTATCAAGCTACACATCCAAGGATAAGGTCATACAAAAATTGCACTTGGGATCTGATTGAATTTTTTTTCTCGTCATTTAAAATTCATCACATTCCCAGAATGGAAAATCAACAGGAAGACTCCTTGGCCAAAGAGGTTGTGATGTTTATTCCACCTATAGTCCTAAAGATGAAGTATCATATAGAAATGAGACACAGACCTTCAATCCCAAATAATGTGCAACACTGGCATGTCTTTGAAGATGACGAGAAGATTAAACAATTTCTAGAAATGGTTGATGAATTATCAGAGACTCATATAGATCAAGAAAACCATAATGATATTATCTGGATCATGCAAGAAGGTGAAGATCCTGAAAAGTTCCAAGATAAAATCACAAATCATCGAATTCTTGTACTTAAGAACAATCAGATCCCCAGAGGTCTGATACCCTTAGAGAGGTTGTTTGACCAAGATGATATACCTTTAAAATCTACCCTATGACCTCAGCCTGAAGAGGTCAAAGACTATGATATAGGAACCAAAGGATATCCCAAGATAGTCAAGTTATCTAAATACCTTCTAGCTCAGGTGAAGAGTAAATATGTCGAATTGCTTAAACATTATAAAGATGTCTTTTCCTAGTCCTATGACGATTTAAAAACTTATGATACCTCTGTAATTGAACATAAGATTCCTTTGAAGCATGGTATCAAACCTTTTAGACAAAAGCTGAGACTGATAAACCCTATCATCTTACCTATAATATAAAGAGAGTGCAAGAAGCTCTTTGACGCAAAGATTATTGTTCCACTTAGGTATTTTGAATGGGTAGCAAATAGGGTACACATCAAAAAGAAAAGTGGATAAATTAGGCTTTGCGAGGATTTCAAAAATTTAAACCGTCCATCCCTGAAAGATAACTACCCACTGCCAAAAATGGATCATGTCCTGGAAAAATTAGTTGGAGCCAATAGAATGTCGATGATCGATGGATTCTCAGGTTATAACTAATTTTTTTTCCACGAAGATGATAAAGAAAAAACTTCTTTCACTACTCCATGGGGAACTTTCATATATGATAAAATGTCGCTTGGTTTAATGAACACAGGGGCCACTTTCCAAACAGAAATGGATATAGATTTCATCGGTGATAGAGATAATTTTTTTGTTATTTACTTAGATGGTCTAACATTCTTCTCGAATTCTGATGTAGAACATCTAGTTCATCTCAAACAAACCTTTGAGAAATGTAGAAAAATTGGTTTGTCTATTAACCCTAAAAAGTCTCATTTTGTTATGCAAGAAGGAAAACTTTTGGGGCATATAGTTTTGAAAGACAGAATCAAGGTCAACCCCAAGCAAATCGAGGCTATTGACACAATAAACATTCCTAGAAATAAAAAAGAAATCTGGTCCTTTTTAGGTAAAATAATTTTTTTGAGAAGGTTTATCCCTAACTTTGCTGAAATTGTCAAAGTAATCATAGATATGCTGAAGAAAGACAATGAAATCAAATGGATTGTCGAAGTTAAAGCGTCATTTGAGCAGGTTAAGAAATCTATAATTGAAGCTCCAATATTATCTAGTCCTGACTATACTAATAAATTCCTTATCTTTTCTTTCGCATATGAACATATTATCGCAATAGTACTCCTCCAAAAGAATGAAGATGGTTTCGAGCAGTCGATCATTTTTTTCAGTAAAAGCCTTAGGGACGTTGAATTAAGATACGATATACTGGAAAAACAAGCCTACGTGATGGTGAAAGCTCTCAAATATTTTAGGACATATGTACTGCATTCCAAAATAATCGCTTATGTGCCAACAAGATTTGTCAAAGATATATTGGTACAACCTGATAGTGATGGTAGGAGAGGTCGATGGTTAGCCAAAATTCAAGAGTTCAACCTAGAAGTAAAACCGACCAAACTGGTCAAAGGTCAGGGTCTGGCGAAATTATTAGCAGAGTCTAATTTCAGAGAACTTGGGATAAATCATCTGGAATCACATGCATATATTCCAAATATAGGAGAACTTGATGATCAAACCCCTACAGTCCATATCGAGGATAAATTTTATTCCTCTGATTGGTATCGCGACATCATTTCATATTGTTTCATAAATGAATTTCAAAAAGGAGTTTGTGGAGGACATCATGCCTAGAGGGTCACGGCCTACAAGATTCTAAGAGTTGGATATTATTGTCAAAAGTTATTTACTGATGTGAATGCTAAAGTTAAAGCTTGCAACCCTCTCCAACTGTTCTCTGGTAAGAAAAAGCTCCCTGCACTACCTTTAGTCCCATTCAAGACAGAGGCTCCTTTTCAACAATGGGGCTCGGACTTCAAAGGACAAATCCACCCATAGTCAAGTGCCCAACATAAATGGATTTTAACTGCTACTGATTACTCCATGAAATGGGTTGAAGCCATTCCAACTCGAAATGACACAGATTCAGTAGTTATAACTTTTTGGAGGAGAACATCCTATCCAAATTTGGCTTCCCCCAGAAAATAGTTATGGACAATGCTCAAGCGTTCAAATCTATGGCAATGATCATCTTTTGTCAAAAATACAACATTGTTCTAGGACATTCTACAACCTATTATCCTCAAGAAAATGGGTTGGTTGAATCATCCAACAAAAGTTTGATGAATATAATCAAGAAAGTATTAATGAAGAATAAGAAGGCTTTGCACGTTCACCTAAAGTATGCTTTATGGCCAGACCAGATCGGAACTAAGAAATCAATATGTATGTATCCTTTCCAAATGATTTATGGCACTGACATTGTCCTCCCTATTAATCTAGCTCTTCCAGAAATGAAGTTCAGAAAGACGCAAACTAAGAGTCGAACAACGTAATGAGGATGATAAACCAAATAATTGAAGTCCATCAAAACACGGTCGAAGTCAATGACAGACTTCAAAAATACCAAGACAACATGAAAGCCCTTTTCGATAAAAAATCTAAAAACAAGGAGTTCCTTCCTAGTGATCTAGTTTTAAAATGGGATGCTAGAAAAGAAGATGTGGGAAAACACGACAAGCTCGATCATCTCTAGTTCAGACCATTTAGGGTTGTATCTATAGAGAGGAATAATTCATTCCTACTGGAGAATCTCGACGGGAAAAAAATGTACGCCCCTATCAACGAGCGCTATCCAAAACATTTTATGCAATAAACATATTTCACATTACCATTGTATATACTGGTATGGTTTTTGTTTAATTTCACAATTTTATTTTCCTTTGTAGGTTGTCTGAATTTTACTTTTAAATAAACCTAGTTTTATTTAATACTCCGAAAAGAAAAAGAAAATATTTGCACTGCATATAATTTCTATTTTGTGGAACTCTTTGATTATTTATTTTTATGCTCTTGCATAATACTTATTTTCATATGAGAATTAAAGAGGTAGCTGAATCTAATGCTCAATTTTCAAAACAGTTATTTCTCTCAAAACAGGTCATAAATTAACAGTTGGTTTTATTGAAAACGTAAATAAAATCAAAGTTGTGAACTTCTATACTTATTGTTTAAGCCAAAAATTTTGAAAGAAATCCTATCGGATATAAACAAGGTTCTGCTCTCGTAAATATAATCACCTGATCAAAGATCAGAAAGTTATAAATTTCTAGATTTCTGAATCAAATGAAAATAAGACAAAAAGAAAAGAAAAAGAAAAGAAAAGAAGAATAAAAGAGAAGCTTGATAATCAAGAACTGAACTTATGTGGAAATGAGATCCCTGTTGACGGGCGAAATTGACCGTCCGTCAACTGGGAGAGTGGAACCGGTCCGGGGTTGTCTAAATAACCCAAGCCATTTGGAATGGACCACCCTGACAAGTTTAACGGCTCCGTTGGCCGCTCTAAGGTCTTTTAAGAAAACCAAAGAGAGAAATGATCTGAGCTAAGTAATCTAACCAAAATAAAAAAACTAACTAAAACTAAATAAAACTAAATAAAAGAAACTAAACTAATTAAAACTAACTAATACACTAATCTAATTAAAACAAACTACTAAATTAAACTAAAACTAAATATAATTATTCTAACTTTTATATACAATCTACTAATTACTATTATAATAACTCAAATCAACTATCTAATCACTAGCTGAAATATTACTTATTCACAAATATACACTATAAACAGCCTACAGATTTAATTAAAACCTGCAAAACTCATGTGTTTTCT
>JZKD02S0389497.1:777689-802342 GCA_000966675.3 Picea glauca | reverse complement strand
CCATCAATGACAACCTTGATCATCTGCGTCATCTCTGTTGTAGCCATATTTCCAACATGATATTTGTAAGGCTGTCATACATGTATAAAAATACTCTGGAAGCTAGTTCTCTTTCTGACTAACAAGGGATTCCCTAAAGAAATTGTTAAAACTATTTTTCCTTGATGTGAATGAAATCAAACAAAGTATAATACTTCGGTTAAATTTGTTTTGATTATCTTAAACAAATCCAAACTCAATTTCAGGAAAAGGAAACTATTAATAGCCTAACTCAAGAGTGGTAATTGATTGTGTTTTAAAGGTTTTCTGAGACACGACTGAAGTCTAATTTCTCTCTGTATGATTTTTCAAAAGGTGTTTCCCAAAAATCCAATGATGACTCCATTTACCCAATAAAGGCACTTGGTCTATTGTTCTTTCACGCCTCATAGGGAGACGTGATCCCCATATGAAGCCTATGTTGGAACACATATAAATCCTAAGCCTTGAGATTTACTTTCTCGAACTTCATCCTTTTTTATAATGACTCGGAAGTTGGCTTTCAAATGTTTAAAACAAATTTACTTCTAGTCATAAAGCATGCACGATGTCCATCATCGATAAAGTTCCCTAGTTGATCGACCGATCCCCTTTTTCCCCAAGTTTTGGAGCTCCCTCATTGTTAAAAAGTCAAATCACTAAAGATATCTTCAGAGCTTCATGCTTCGAGCATTTCTCTAGGTCTTAAAGTTTAAAGTCTCGATACCCTAAAAGTGTCTAAAGGATCCTAGTCATAGTACACATGTATCTTTCTAAGCCTTCCCTGGGTTGACATGGCTCATCCATTTCCAACCTTTTCAGATGAGGATTCATACGATTCTGAGTGACACATGGCACTTCCTGGTCTCGACACATCACCTAAAATGACATCATATTTGACACATCACTACGGGTAATAGCCTTTCAAAAATATGATAAAAGGATAACTTGCTAATCCATGAAGCGACAAAATGCCAAAATATTAAAACTCAATTAGTTAAGTTAATATTGATTAAAAGTTAGTTAGCAACTTCTCACTTCGAAGCTCGGACCTTTGCCATCCATCAAATTCTAAAATACCAAAGTCCGAACTTCCAAAATACTTCAAACTTAAGCAGGGTTAATTAAAACTAAAAAATAATTATTTGATGATTAATCATTTCACGGCTTCAGGTTTCATAAATTCTATCTCGAGCTACTGTTAAAGTCCTAAAGTCCAAATACCTAAAAACACTTAAATCTAAACACGATTAATTAATGTTTTAAACATGATTATCTCGCAATTAATCTTTCGTGAATTCATGATTTAGGAAATTTCAAACCTCTTTCATCCAAGTCCTCGATCATGAACCACCAATATTAATGACATTAATCACAAATCAACGACAATTATTTCAATATAGATTATAGATCACCACCTAGATTTTCTCATTAAGGTAAATAAATTTATCGTCGGTAAAGGTATCGCAAATCAATACGCTTGAGGTGAATAAGAATATTTGATTTTGAATTCCATTTTTATTCTCGCAGAATATCAAGTTTTAGCCAACTGAGAATCTCATGCATTCCCCTATAATAGGTAACCCAGTCTCGATTTCATCAATATCATGGTACCACGAAAGATGGATAAAGAAGTTGGTGAAACCAAAAATCTGAACACAGATGTTTTTTCAAACACCTCACCGAGAGCCATAGATATTGTAAAATCTTGGACACATGTGTTCGATATTCTAGAGCACGAGCTTATAAATTTCCCAGAGGATTCAGGCAACGAAGTGAGTGAAACCCATGCAACTAAGATCAGGGATATAACTTAGTCATAGCTACACAAAATAGTCGTGCAACCGAGGCTCATGTTGTATAATAACATGATAGGTTGGGCCATCGAAAACATCGACATTTCAACCAAGAGCATTTACAACTCAAAGAAGGTTGTTGTTGGGTCTTTTCGACTAGGGGCATATACAAGTAATGTATAAAATATACCCCATTTTTAAATATAGTTACAATGTTACATTCATAATGGATTTTTAGGAACAAGAGTGCACACAATATGAGAAAATATACCCTAATTTAATCAAGGACTGGTGGGGGCCCCCGGAGAAATTCAGAGCTGACACTCACAGCATGTATGCCACAACATCGTTAGAAGCCCATATGATTTATGTGGTTATGATGCTATGTAGTTTCTTCGGAAAGAAGAGCTCCACTCACTTCCCGCTAGCATGGGTATCGATTATGCATGAAGTGGCCAAGGAATACTCTTTCAACTGGGCCAAGATGTTGTCAGACAACCTGGCTAAGGAAATCACAGAGTACCAATTGGTGAAGTCCAAAGGGAAACCTGCCCCTTTTTATATGTCATCATACATCATAGATTATATTTTCTTTATGAATCCTTTCCCTTTGATGAACTAGAGTTGGACCCCAACCAACACTGAACCTATCCATTTCTATCATTTTGAGCTATGGGAAGACAAAGATAGATATTTATTATATGAAATCTAACATTATGTAGTGGTGCCTATTCATATCACCCTATATGGTTTCCCACCTCCCAGAATTTCAGACAAAATCATGGCCAACCTGGAAAAAATAGCAGAATGGTACATCGAGGAAAACTTTTCCTACATTAAGGTTTTCGGGTGCTCAGTTCCCCCCATGCTCTCCCAAAGTTTTTACTAGATCGAATGGTATGCCGAGAATTGGATTATCAGACCATGACAGGGGGCATTAACAAAGAATTGAATGTGACCCAGAAAAAGGTATGGTCAACCTTCCCTCTTTAGGTTGGTATGTTTTCTTTGTTAGACTTAGTCCATTCGAAAGTAGAGGTTGCGGCTCTAGAATATGTCAAGTTAGTTGACATTGAGTTTAAAATGCATGATCCATAGAATATCGTGGAAAATCACCTAGCTCAATAAAACTTAAAGAGGTATGTGCACGATATTTCTCCATGGGATGAAATATTCATGGGAGTCAGGTCATACGAGGAAGTACTGGACAGAGTCTGAACTCTGTCACCAGATCAACAGGAGAGCTTCTTCAATTTCCAAAAGCATAGACAAAATATCTTTCCTAAGGTACTACAGGTAGATTCGGTATCCCCTTCGTCTACATAGGAGACTGTACCTCCGGGTTTTCAGACAAGGAGCTCTGAAAAAAAGGAAACCAAGGAAAATCCAAAAGACATTGAAGTCTCAGTTGAAAATTTGGAAGCTTCAGTATCAACTCCACTAGGACCTCAAGAAAAGGCTTAGCTCGAAGCCTTTCTAAAATGAGGATAGGGTACATTGTCGTCTACACCAGATAAACTGGTTACCAACACAACAGAGCAGCAACCATCCAAGGATGATTTCAGTGACTAAATTTCGCTCATGGGCTAATTTTCCATGGTTTTTCCCCCAAAAGATTCATTGTTCTAAAAATGATTCGCCCAAATTCTATAGGATAAAATTATTTTACCTTAAAAATTGCCAAAAATTTATACAAACTATATAAAATCCTTAGAAATTTGAATATTTTTACAAAAATATTGCCAAACATTTTATAGTTGGAATATGAATGATTGTAAGATTTGCCAAGGTTTCTACATTTTAAAATAAATTTCCATCCTTAAAATCATCCTTGCAACCGTCCACAGATATAGGTAACCCCATTATTTCATTAACATCGTTGCAGTCAAGCTTCAGAACTCCCAATTTCGAAGTCATCTTTATAGATGATCTTACCCCAATTTCAGCAGAAGAAATTCCTTCTTCAGACTTCTTTTTCAGCAAGAAGAGGAGGGATATTGTTAAGCGAGAATGCATCATAATATGGTGCTATCATCAAAATATAGAAAATGGTGTACGATGGACAAGGCTGATATGATTCAAATTTCACTAAGGAAATGGAAAGTTCATTAGGTGCCTTTGTCATGGCCAATCAGTGGTCTGTAGAAAATCTGGTCGAGCAACTAAAATAGAGGAACCAGCTGGTAGAGAAACTGCAAAAGAAAATAAAAATGACTGATCAGACTATTCAGAACAGGATGAATAGATACTTCAAGCAAATCAAAGCATGGGATAAACATCAAATTCAATAGCTCCAAGCCAACTTTGACGAGCTTCAAAGAAATTATCATCTCAATCAAGGGTTGATTACCCAACATGATGAATTGATAAAACAGTTGCAAGCAAAATTGGAGTTGACCAAAAGTACCTCAGTGGATATTTCGTCTCTCCATACCCAAGCAATTGAAATAAATGAAAATCTTGAAAATGCAAAAAAAGATATTTTAATGAAAGTAGAAGCCATCCAGAAGTGCTACCAAGCGGTTTACCTTTCTTTGAAAGACATCTATATCAAGGAGAGAGAAGCTCGTTCAACTCGAGTTAGGTTTCAAGAGGTCGTGTTATTGATATCAAGGGATGATGCCTCAATTGTACATCGGCTCTCTCTGTCAAAAAAAATAAGAGGTGACATAGTTCTGAAGGCTTGGGAAACAAATTTGATAGAAGGCAAGAGACTTGCTAGAGATGTAACTGAAGCTTGTTTAGAAGCATTGATAGTAATAGATAAAGGGATAATTGATTTTGAAGGGAATTTTATTTCTGAAGCCCTAGGTCAAATAGACATAACAAAGAATCAGTATAATTATAGAACAAGCAAAGAGAAAGCTCTGACGACCATCAAAAATATGAAATAGATTGATCTTATTCAAATAAATAAATGGATAGTGAACCTAAGCTTGCATCTACAAGCCACGTCTCAARGAGATGAAAGGATACAGGAAAAGATGCCTCAGATAGAAAGAAATTTATACACTTTCGAGCCCAATCAAGCAATTGAGCCTTCATGGTTGGTAGTGAAATTAGTAAGTAGATGTATCCAATGCATTGAATATGAAAAGGCAAGCACATATGGAAACAAATAAGGGAGTGATATTACATGATTGGATATCAGTAAGAGGACAAATGGAAACAAATCTATGATGACCATAACATTTTGTCAAAACATAAAGAAGATTAGAAGACAGAAAGGTTTTGGCCAACAGACGAAAACACTGCCAACAAAGCTCACCATTCCCTATACCCTATTTTCTCATTTCTGATATTTACCATTTTTAATTATGAGAATTCCAACCGTTTTGAGTTGATACCATGTTGTATAAATACATAGATTGAAGACTTATTACAGGTTGCTTCTTGTCGATTATAATAGAGAAAATGCATCCTTATTGAGTATTAATACAAGTGCAGATAGGGATTCGAAGTTTTGTTTAATATGGGTTATGTACTTCTTCTGTGTTTTCCATATCTCAACATTTATTTAAATATTTCCTTGATAAATGTATCATTTCAATTTTTTGATTAAGGTTGGTTGTCATTGATGCCAACCCTTGAAGAAAGCCCCATAGCACAAAGGTTGGGTAATGGACCGAAGATTGTTTGATGTAAATATGACTCNTTATTGTCTTGTCATGGTTGATAATAAGTAGAAATGGATGAACTCCAAAGTGGTCCCCTTATGGTGAAATCCCTCATGGGAAGACGCTTTGCGGATTGAGTTATCGTAGAAGTATGGTTAGAGAACCCATGATTATTTATGGAATAATGAGATGAATGCCAATGAATTTTTCATTGAAACTATCCTATATGGATATTTCTTTTCATGCCATTTCTGGTGGTATGTGGAACGTCACATAACTCCTCACGGTTAGAGAGTTATGGCCATGAGAAGTTGGAGAACCCAGGTTTGGGTAATGGACCCAAGTTTTTTTGATGGATAACGGTATGAGTTTTGATATATTTTCAGGTAATACTATTACATATGGATAGTACATGTCATTCCATTTCCGGTGGTATGTGGAACGTCACATAACTCCTCACCGTTTGAGAGTTATGGCCTTACGAAGTTGGTGGACCCTCATATGTCATCTAGAATCCCCAAAAGGACAAAGTAGTCAAAGTGGTTTAAGAGATTTTAAAAGGTAAATAATAAAGTAAAGTGATGAGTGTACTATAATTCAAAGTGAATACAAAACAAATTAATTCAATAATAAATTTAATGGAAAAATTAGAAGTGGGTTAACCCTAAAATAAGGAAAGTGGGCAAAGTGACCTAGAAGATGTTTTTAAGGAAGCTACTTGGAGTATAAATAAGAGGCAAGGCTCTCTTATTTAAGACACACTTGAGAATATTGAATACCTATAGGTCTCTAAGGTAACCAAAGGATATCTAAGCCTAATTTATGAGGGAAGGTGAAGAAAAGAAGGTCGGAATTCAAGGAAGGATAAATTCTTTTGATGATGTTTTCTAAGGTATGTTATTTACAAGTCATGTCACCATTTTCGTAATAAATATTTTTATAGAATGATTCAGACCGTGAAATTGATATTCCATTGACGAAACATAACCAAGTATCTTTGGTAAAAAAATTCAACTTGTTCTTTGTTTTATTTTTGGAGTTACACTCCGTGGAAAATAGGGTTTGTGGCTAGTCCTGAAACTAGTCAAAAACAGGTGTTTCGGGTAAAAACGCCATAACTTCTTCATAACATATCCAAATTCAGTAATACCAAATGTTTTGGTTATATTAAAGTCTTTAGTATGTTTTGTAACAGTTTCAGATCGATTCAAAAAACATTTTTTGTGGGGCACGCTCTACACGGTCGCTCTCTAAAATAAGTCAGAATTCAACAAGGTATGTTATTTTTGCTATAACTAATTTTATGAGAGGTTCCATGTAGTGAAACCTGGAGGAATTGCATTAAACACACTGAAGAACATTGTATAATAGTTTAATATATTTATTCATTATAGGTACAAATTTATGATTATTTCAAGTCAGGGTTGTTGACTAATCCAAAACTAGTCATGTGAGACTAAATAAAAGTTTGATGTAAATGCTAGTCTCTTGTTGTTTAAAGTTAAGGAAAGTTTGAAGGTATGTGATAATATATACCAATTTTATTATAGAGTTATGAATCATATTTGGATGATGAAATTGATAAGAGATTTTGGTTGAGGTACAAGTTGGGTACATGGTTGAGACAAGTAGTTGATGAGTTGGCACATACATGAGGTGTACAGTTGATGATGTTGGTACATATTGATGAGTCATAGTTGATGAGTAGTTGATACATGATTGGTACATACTTGGAACATGGTTGATTTCACTTGTTTATGGTACATGTTAAGTTGTCTATGGCACAGAAGAATGGGTCACATGCATTTTGATAACCTTGTCAAAGTCATCAAAAGAGAATCAGTCAGATCATGAAACCAACCAACACTTTATGCAAGAATTTTCAACAAGGAAAGAAAAAAAAGACCAGGTTAAGATCAAAGGAATATTCAGCAACAAGACCACTGGAAATTGTGCATACTGATCTAGTTGTACCAACTACAACAAAAGGGTTAAAAGGTGAGAGATATTTTATGTTATTAGTTGATGATTATACAAGAACAAGTCGGAAGCTTTTGAAAACTTCAAGATCTACAAGGAAATGGTTGAAAATGAGATGGATTCAAGAATCAAATGCCTGAGATCTGATAATGGAGGAGAGTTCACTTCAAAGGAATTTATGGACTACTTCATCATTCATGGAATAAAAAGGCAATTCTTCATTGCTAGGACACCTCAACAAAATGGAGTTGTTGAAACAAAGAACAAGACAGTACAGGAAATGGCTCGAACGATGCTAATGGATTCCAAATTGATAGACATATTTTGGACATGGATAGTGCATACAAAAGTTCACATTCAAAATATAGTAATTTTCATAAACAACACTGATAAAACTCCCTACGAGCTATGCAAAGGAAGACCAACAAATGTGAAGCACTTCAAAGTTTTTGGAAGAAAATGCTACATCAAAAGAGAAGATGACAGAATGGGAAATTTTGACTCTCGTGTGGACAAAGGAGTACTTGTTGGTTACTCAAGTACAAGGAAAGCATACAAGTGTTACAATCTAAGATTGAACAAAGTTGTGGAAAGCATCAACGTAACAATTGATGAAATAGGTAGACCAGAATCAAAGGAAGAAGAAAACAAATAAATGGAACAACTTTTTGAAGAAGAAGAAGAAGAATATGAAGTAGAAGAGGAATATGAAGAGAATACCACAGAAACAAAAGAGAAAGTTCAACAAGTATCTCCAAAGACACCTAACAAACAAGTACAAAAGAATCATCCTTCAGATCAGATTATTGGAAAAAAAGATGTAGGAGTTGAGACTAGAAGAAAACTCCATTCACCACACACCTAGCACTCTTATCTACAATTGAACCAAACTATTTTGAAGAATCCAACAAGGATGAATTTTGGAATAAGACCATGAATGAAGAATTGGATCAAATAGAGAAAAATGACACTTGGGAACTGGTTCCAATATCAAAGAATAAGAATGTGATTGGCACAAAATGGGTTTTCGAGAATAAATTAAATGAATATGGAGAAGTTACAAGGAAGAAATCTATATTGGTATGTAAAGGATATGCACAGATTGAAGGAATCGACTTTGAAGAGAGATTTTCCCTAGTTTCCATAATGGAAGCAATCTGGTTGCTTTTAGCCTATGCATGCTCCAAAAATGTTAAATTATATCAGATGGATGTAAAATCATGTTTTCTAAATGGGGAACTTGAAGGATAAGTCTACATTGAACAACCATAAGGATTTCAATTGTCAGAGAACACATATCATGTTTGTAAATTAGAGAAGACCTTATATGGTCTAAAATAGGCTCCTAGAGCATGGTACTCTAGACTGGATAAGTATCTACAACAGGCAAGGTTCATAAAAGGAAGTGCAGACAACAACCTCTACATCAAGGTAAGTGAAGTTAATATTTTATTAATTGAAGTTTATGTTGATGATATTATTTTTGGTAGTGATGATGACAGGTTAAGCCAGAAATTTGTAAAATATATGTAGAATGAATTTGAAATGTTTTTACTTGGAGAACTATCCTTCTTTTTGGGACTTCAGACATGTCAAAGAAACCAAGGAATCTTTATTTCTCAAACCAAGTATATCATATAAATGATAAAGAGGTTCAGAATGGAATATTGCAAACCAGTTATCACTCCCATGCAAACCAGTTGCAAGTTGGGCAAAGATGATGGTTCAAAGTCTACAAACAAGAGGAAATACAGGTCAATGATTGACATCCTACTATATGTGACAACATCCAGACCAGATGTAATGCAAGTAGTTGGACAATTGACACAATTTCAAGCAGCACCAAAGGAGTCACATGTGTTAGCAGTGAAGAGGATTTTCATATATCTCAAAGGAACAAAAGAGTTTGGATTATGGTATCCAAAAGGAAAGGATCTATCACTTATTTCCTACACAGATGCAGATTGGGTAGGTTGTATTGATGACCAACAAAGCACTAGTGGAGCACCATTCTACTTGGGTGAGTGTTTAGTATCATGGCTAAGTAAGAAACAATCATCAATATATTTATCTACGGCTAAGGCAGAGTATATTGCAGCAGCATCATGTTGTACACAGGTTCTTTAGATGAAACAAACTCTGATAGATATACAAGTTGAGTATGATGAGCCCATTCCAATCTATTGTGATAATACAAGCACCATCAGTATCTAGAAGAACCCGTTGATGCACTCCAAGACGAAGAACATTCCAATAAAGTATCACTTTCTACGTGAGCAGGTTGTAGAAAAGAACATCAGAGTTAAGTATGTGGGCACAAAAGAACAAGTGGCAGACATCTTCACAAAACAACTTCCACGAGAATCATTTGAATATCTTCTCCAGAGACTTGGAGTTATTTCTACTCCAAAATCAATGCTTTTTGAATGATTATCTTATATGTCTTAGATTTACATGAGGAAACACCATAAGAGGACAGTTCATTCAAGGAGAGAAACCCCGGATGGAAAGATGCCTTTGACATTGATGACAAAGGGGGAGAGATTTATCATATGCAGAGGACATAGGTAGAGGACAGAGGCATGGTTCCAGGGGGAGCATGAGTGATATGATTTCAATACTGCATCAGAGTGTTCCCATCAATGCCAAAGGGGGATATTGTGGATTAAGGTTGGTTCTCATTGATGTCAACCCTTAAAGAAAGCCCCGTAGAACAAAGGTTGGGTAATGGATCCAATATTGTTTGTTGTAAATATGACTCGTTATTGTATTGTTATGTTTGATAATACGTAGAAATGGATGAACTCCAAAGTGGTCCCCTTATGGTGAAATCCCTCACGGGAAGACGCTTTGCGGATTGAATTATCCTAGAAGTATGGTTAGAGAACCCATTCTTATTTGTGGAATAATGAGATGAAAACGAGTGAATTTTTTAGTGAAACTATCCTAGATAGATAGTGATTGTCATGCCATTTTCAGTGGTATGTGGAACGTCACATAACTCCTCATGGTTAGAGAGTTATGGCCATGAGAAGTTGGAGAATCTAGGTTTGGGTAATGGGCCCAAGTTTGTTTGATGGATAATGGTATGAGTTTTGATATATTTTTAGGTAATACTATTCTATATGGATATTACATTTCATTCCATTTCTGGTGGTATTTGGAGCATCACATAACTCCTCACAGTTCGAGAGTTATGGCCTTACAAAGTTTGAGGACCCTCATATGTCATCTAGAAGCCCCAAAAGGTCAAAGTAGTCAAAGTGGTTTAAGAGATTTTAAAAGGTAAATAATAAAGTGAAGTGGTGAGTGTACTATAATTCAAATTGAATAGAAAATAAATTAATTCAATAATAAATTTAATGGAGAAATTAGAAGTGGGTTAACCCTAAAATAAGGAAAGTGGGCAAAGTGACCTAGAAATTGTTTTTAAGGAAGCTACTTGGAGAGTATAAATAAGATGAAACACTCTCTCACTTAATACACACTTGAGCATATTGAATACCTATATATTTTTGAGGTAATAAAAGGATATCTAAGCCAAAATTCTGAGGGAAGGTGAATAAAAGAAGGTCGGAATTCAAGGAAGGATAAATTATTTTGGTGATGCTTTCTAAGGTATGTTATTTACAGGTCATCTCACCATTTTCGCAATAACTTTTTTTATAGAATGATTCAGACTATGAAATTTCTATTCCATGGAGGAAACATATCCAAGTATCTTTGGTAAAAAATTCATCTTGTGGGTTGTTGTATTTTTGGAGTTACACTCCGTGGAAAATAGGGTTTTTGGCTAGTCCTGAAACTAGTCAAAAACAGGTGTTTCGGGTAAAAACGTCATAACTTCTTCATAGCAGATCCAAATTCAGTAAGGATAATTTTTTTTTTGGTTAGAGTACAGTCTATATTATGTTTTATAATAGTTTTAGATCTATTCAAAAAATATTATGTGCGGGGAACATGGATGATTTTAGGGGCTAAATTTCGCTCATGGGCTAATTTTCCATGGTTTTTCCAAAAACGAGATTCGCTATTTTAAAAGTGATTCGCCCAAATTCTATAAGATAAAATTATTTTATCTTAAAAATCGCCAAAATTTTATAAAAACTATATAAAATACTTATAAATTTGAATATTTTTACAAAAATATCGCCAAACATTTATAGTTGCATATGAAAGAATAGTAATATTCGCCAAGGTTTCTACATTCTAAAACAAATTTCCATCCTTAAAATAATCCCTGGCGGGGAACGCTCTACAAGGTTTCTCTCTAGAATAAGCCAAAATTCAACAAGGTATGTCATTTTTTCTATAACTAATTTTCTGAGAGGTTCCAAGTAATGAAACCTGGAGGAATTGCATAAAACACACTAAAGAACATTGTATATCAGTTTCAAATATTTATTCATTACATGTACAAAGTTATGATTATTTCAAGTCAGGGTTGTTGACTAATACAAAACTAGTCATGTGAGACTAAAGAAAAGTTTGATGTAAATGCTAGTCTCTTGTTGTTTAAAGTTAAGGAAGGTTTGAAGGTATGTGATCATATACACCAGGTCTATTACAAAGTTATAAATCATATTTGGATGATGAAATTTATGAGGGATTTTGTTTGAGGTACAAGTTGGGTACATGGTTGAGACAAGTGGTTGCTGAGTTGGCACATACATGAGGTGTACAGTTGATGATGTTGGTACATAATGATGAATCACAATTGATGAGTAGTTGACACATGATTGGTAGATACTTGGAACATGGTTGGTTTCACTTGTTTATGGTATAGGTTGATTACAGATTGTTTGGTATAGGTTGGTGCATGGTTGATGCACTTGTTTATGGTATAGGTTGGTGCATGGTTTATGCACTTGTTTATGGTACAGGTTGGTGCATGGTTGATGCACTTGTTTATGGTATAGGTTGATTACAGGTTGAGGTATAGGTTGATGCATGGTTTAGGTTTATTGGTATAGGTTTACAGTGGTATATCTCACAATGATAGTGTGATAGTGGTTCCATCATTCTACTTCTACTTCAGGATGGTTGAACCGGGCAAGGACACATGGTTGTAGCCACCTTCCGGTTGTAGTCGGAGAACTTAGGGGGTTGCAGCCTCCTTCTAGTTGTATCCAAAGAATTGAGGAGTTGTATCTTCCCTTGGGTTGTAGCCTGATAAACTAGGGGTTTGGAGCCTCCTTCCAGTTGCACCTGGAAAACAAAGGAAGTTGGTGCTTCCAATGAATGTAATTCTTCAAGACATATAAGAAAAAACATTCTGTGATTTTCTCCCGATTTGGGTTTCCATGTAAAACACTGGTGTACTGTGTATGTGTGTGATTGTTCATTTCTTATTGCTCATTATTGGATAATAATTCTACATTGATATAACACTTGGATTATTTGGAGAAAAATGATTATAATTACACTATTACTAATTCACCCCCCCTCTTAGTAATCCAACACAATTTATTACAAAAACTATTGTAATCATATTGCATCAGTAATTTGTTAAGAAAGTAACTTTTCCTCTATATTTACTGTGAGTAAATCAAGACCTGCAAGCTGTGTGGATTACTATATTTTACACTTTATTCAAGGTTACACTATCTATTTTCTTCTACTTCAACAGAGTGAGATTCTTCAATAATTGATTCCTTGCTTTGTTTTATAGTTTTGTATTTTCTTTCATACCATTCGATATTCCAATTTCGACTTAGACACAAAATACGACCTATGTGTTTCCACATTGTTAATTTAATTTAAGGATTTTTTTCTCATACAACTAAGGTAGAAAAAGCACTTTCATGATGCCTGAAATTATCCTTTGAGCCTTAAGTTTAATCTCAGGACCAACAACGCACATAGGGGAATCGGGGGATGACAAGAGGATCGTCTGAGGGAACGGAGGAAGCAATGAAAAGGAATAGAGGGATTGAATATGAAATAAGAGGGTATACCATAAGAAGAATATGATTTTGGAGTATTGCATGGAGGAAGGAGGTATAAGAGGAAAATTACTAGGGTTGGAAAAGGAGAGTTTCACAGTGGGCTAGAGGGGAGAGAAACTTGTGCAATAGTCTAAGTCATGGAGATACCATATATAGGAGGATAAGAAGAGGAGTTCCAGTCCAATACAACAATATAATAATCGATAAGTCTTACTCAGAAAGGATCATGTTACGAATCCACAATGCCATGTGAGTCACCAGAATCAGAATAACAATTGAAGACTTGTCAAAAGCAGTTGTAGTTATCCAGGGAGGACCAAGTAGTAGAAATTAGAGTAGTGGAAGTAGTTCGCAAAGTCATAATCAGATTCAACCATCACCAAATGGAGGGAATACACAAATCAAAATGGCAAGGGTAGACAACACCCTTAGTCTTCATGGGTTCTAGGGAGTTGGGTCAGAGGACCCAGAACAACATTTGTTTGTCTGCGAGACAATTTGGTTTGCAAAGAATGTCCAAGATGAGGATGTGAATATTGTGCAATTGGAAACAACATTTAGAGGATGTGTGTTGGTTTGGTACATGAATCTGTAGAGTACCACACCTACAGGGAAGGCTAGAATGTTTCCAAAGATAAGACAAGCACTATTGAAGGAGTTCAAGAATCCAAAGTTAGAGTCACAGTACATCACAGAAATGAAGGAGATTAAATAGGTACAAACAGACTCAGTATGGGACTTCGATCAAAGGTTCAAGGATCTGATGAGTAGACTAAATTTCCAGATCCTTGATCAACAACATTGAGAATGGTTTATTCCAGGGCTTCTACCACATATTCACAGGTCGTTATTCAACTTATGATTGCGTGATAGCCCAAGGCACTAGAAATTTCAATGAAATTGGAATCATCTCTTGTAGGAGACAGTAGAGAGATGGAACACGTTCAGACGTATTTGGTTTATGATTCAACTGGAAGAACTTACAAAAGTGAAGGAGAAACAAGAAAAACTTTGGTGTAAAAATGTAGGATTGAAGGCCATCATAAGCACGAATGCCCAACATTCACATAGTATTTAGAAAATGGAGCACTGAATCCATTACCAGGAGGAGGGTATTGTGAGATATGTAAGAAATGAGGCCATCATCCCACTATGTCCCCATTACTACAGAAGTATCAGAGTACGCCAAGGAACTTATTTTGCAATTTTTGCAAGTCTGTGGGACATGAAGAGGAGGTTGATGCACATTTTACTTGATGAGGGAACACACATCAAATATGTATAGGATTCAAGAGGATAATTATGCAGCAGAAGGGAGTGGTCCACAATACAACAATCAAAGAGGTTTCAATCTAGAAACAGAGGAAAATTTAGTAGAGGTCGAGGAAAAGGAAATTTCGGTAGAGGAGGAAGATGATCGATAATATTCTATAATTGTAATCAACTGAGACACTTGGCCCACGACTTCCCTAATCTGTGTACAACATGCACATATTACAGAGCACTAGCCATGTGATAGAATAATGTCCCCAACTAATTGTGAAATGGCATGCCAAAGGAAACCAAAACCAGAATACAAACCAAAATGTACAGAAAATATCACCCGTAAGACATAATGAAGGACCAAGAATAGAATTTGTTACATGTGGAGGAGCTAGAATAGGGGTTGATATGATGAATGAAGGAAAGAATACTAAGCAATAGGTAAGGAATTCAACAGGGTCTATGCTAGTCTTCAATCCTCAGCAAGGAAATGAGACATATCACAAATCAAGAAAAGAGGTGTTGTTCCAGAGTCTGTACCTAAGGCTTAGAAGGTATAGTGTCTAGGCATTCGGAAGTGAGTGAAAAGTAATAAAGGGGAGAGCATCAACCTTCGGGAAAGGAAGCTAGGGTTGATTACCAAGTTGTCATTGTTTGGCTTCCAACTGTTCCTGGATGTTTATATCCCATTCAATTGCAGCCCATGAACGTTCAAGTTCTACCTAGGTGGTGGATGTTTTAAGTATAGTATCGAAGAGATTTAAAGCGATATGGGTTTGTTCCGATAAACCGGGTTTGATATTAGGTTGTCTTACAATGGGGACAGTCATAGAGGAACATAAAAATTTAAAAGAGATCTGAAAGTTTTTATGCTGTATCAATTTGATCTTATAAAAGAGAACTTTGAAATTAATATCAAGGACAAAATGCAAACCAAAGGCCTTTTTTCGTAACTGCGTTATATTTGAAATAAATAGTGTGTGAAATATGAGAAAAACATTTAGTTGTTTATAAAGTAAGGCTCCTATCAAGGGAGAATCTCACTCCGTAAATAGAAGAAGAAAATAGGCTAAGAAGGGATCTGACGAAGCATAAAATATGACAACCTAAAAGGTTCATAGGTCTTGTACCTACTGGTAGCCGATATAGAGGAAAAACTGTAAATGATATAGATGACTAAAATTTAATCACTACAGTAGAAGCTTTATTAAATTGCAGTGCAACATTCATCAGATGTATATAAGAGAAATAAATTTGAATATGAATAACAAAGAGAACAAACTCATAACACAATCTTGACGGAATCAGGATTCTTTGAATTGCTTTGTATTAATTCTCACAAAAGGAGATAGCCTTTATTACAATTGACCAAAAAGGTCCAACCCCTTTTTTCTTTCTACAAAATGTATATTTATACAAATTTTTATATGCTGGAATCTGAATCGTTCTAGAGGTTTTCGATTACAATCAAAGGAGTTTAAATGTTTCATTTCTTTATCTTTGTTCTCATTTGGTACCAGAAACATGCCTCTTCCCATGCTCCGTGCAAATATCACACTTCTCCACCAGTTGTGATATCAACTTAGAAGGTTCTTCTTGATTATTGGCCTCAAAAATATAACAATCTTTCACCAATAGTGGCAACTTTCCTTCCACCTGTTGGTCTTTGGCGCTGATAGAACATAATAGTATAGTTGGTTTAATTAGCCATTTATCTATTTGAACTATGTCTGTCTGGGTTATTTGTGATATTTTGGCTAATTCTCTTTCTTCATTTTCCTTGATATTTAGTAGATATTTGGCAGTATTGATCTGACCCAGTATCTCAATGCCACTCTCACCATCGGAACCCAACCAAATCCCATTTAACAAGCCGAAAGTTTCTTCACAAGATTTTATTATCTCCTTAGCTTGTTGTCTACCTTCAGATATATTACGCTCCCATTCTTTCAACAAGATGTTGCCCCTGGTCTGCTCTGGGATGGGAAAACTGGAACTATTGCTTATTTCCCTTCTCGTCATGGCTATAATAGCCCCCTGGAATGCAACCTGAGCCACTCTGACTTCCCTTTATTTGAGAGAGAGGTTCTCCAATACCTTATCAATGAGTTGGAAGTTGCTTTGAATCATTTCTACTTTAACAAGCAGACCTTTCTGCGCTGTCGAAAACCTTTTTCTGATTTCTATTGCTTGGGATTGAAATATCCCGATATCGATTACCTGGCTTTCAGCGAACTCTAATTTGGCCCGAAGCTGCTCTATCAATTCTCCTTGTTGGCCTATCTATATCTGACTTGTCTAAGCCATCAGTTGTGTCTGTTCAAGATCGGCTTTGAGCCGCTCAATTTCTTTTTGATCATCTATTCTAGCTTGCTCTAAAGTTGCATTCGCCTAATCTTTGGCAGCAGCCTTTGTTGTATTTAGTTTAGCCTCTAATGTCTTGATCAGATGATTTTTTCGCTTTAGCTGATCCTTTAGGGTCCTGACTGAATATTGGTTTTCCGTAGCAAAATCCCCCAATGTTCCTTCTATTTGCATTGCAAATTCTTCTTTTTTCATAGTTCTCCCATCGGTTATAATTTTAAATTTCTTAGATATAATACCTGCCTCTTGGTAGAGTTATTGTCTCACGATAGCCTTTCTCTTCTTATCAAAGAAGAATTCATTCAGGGGTAGCTCTTCCATTGATATGGGTGTTAATTCTTCTGCAAAAATCCAACCTGCGTCTGGGATTCCCTTTGTCGACTGCAGGGGAGTACTACAAACGATGGGATTGCTGACCTGTTTAGATGATCTCTCTAGAGTAACGACCGAAGTTGGCTCGCTTGGAGGATCGGAAGTCTTGGCTTCCTATTTAGAGCCCCCAATTTGATATTTCTCATCCTGGTGTTCTTCTTGGCTGGGTGTTGAATATTTGGAGCCTTCAGCTTCTGTTTGCTGCACCTCTACGGTCATCGAATTCTCACCCCGTAATACTAGGGGAAGGAAGCTCCGCCTATGTTCTTGGAATTTGAAAACATCAACCCTCTCTTCGGGTGACAAGGCTTGTATCCAAGCCAAAACCTCGACATAAGATCTCGCACCTCGAAAAATATCATCATGAGGTGAATTCTCGTGCTCAAACCTTTTAAGGCCATAGCTATCCAAGTGATTACTCATGACCCTATGTGGTTCGTGTTTCTTGAATTCAATGTGGACTTATTTTATATCTTCTAAGGTTGTTTCCTTGGCCTTTGCATGCCTGAAATATGATAAAGAACAGGTGTTTTAATGAATGGGGAAAGGTGGCCATACATTCTTTGAAAATCCTTTTAGCTCTTAACTTATGCCACCAATCACGGTTTGCCTGGTGATCTCACAACAGGCCAACCTATCGGGTATAAATAATGGTAGAGCATGTGGAGGGATAGAAGCACTGAAAACCATGATGTATGAAAATTCTTCCTCCACGTACCAGTCGGCCACCCTGCTCAAATTGGTCGTGATGCTATTTGAGATCCTAGGTAGTGGATTACCAAAGATGGCGACATGCATTGGTACCATTACCTAATTGAAGATTTTGTATATAAAATCTGAGGCCTTATCCTCCCAAAGCTTAGAATGATAAACATGGATAGTCTCAGCATCCGATAGATCCCATCTCCAACTCATTAAGGGAAAAGGCGTCATGGAACACACGACATCCATGATGTATGCAAACATAAAAAATTAGGTGGCTCTCCCACTTTCCCTCTACATCCGATATTCTGTAATCCGACTGGTCAGACTATTAAACAATAGCTTGGCCCAATCGAAAGAACAACCTTCTGCAACTGTATGCATCAGAGGCACCCATGGGAGGAAAAAATGTGTGGTGTCTTCCCTCCCATACAATCTACAGGTCATCATTGCTATGTATTTGAACTGTGGTTCCAAAGAAGATATGGAATAAACTCTATTACTATCTGCCCTAAACTTCACGGGGTGTGAGACCCAATCCTTGATCAAATCAGATAAGCTTTTCCCATATTGCTCGCATTCCTTCTATTTAAAATACTCTAGAAACTCGGCATTGTATGTGAAGTTCGATGTGGGTGGTAACTTGTACATTGCCTATAAGTTTTTTGGTATAAAGGTCCCAATAGTGACCTTCTTCTCACTGATGATGGTTCTGGTAGGGATATCTACATGATCTAGTGCCCATCGTATCATGTCATAGTAAGGCAAAAGATGTGGCCTAGACGCTACTTTGTGCATCTCTGCCTGGACGACGATCTTATATTTGGTAGTCAAGTTGTCTTTCTCATTGTCACTGGAATCATCCAAACAGTTCACCAAATCTGATTGTAGAACCTCGGAGATGTATGACCAGGTTCATATAGAATCAATGCTTCGTAGTGAAGTATCCGAAACATTATCAGAGCCTTGTCCTAAAATCTCAACACTTATCTTGGATGCTTTTCACGGGGCCATGATAGAAGATTGTGACTTAGCTCTCCTGTAATAAAAATGTGTATACATACATAAATCAGTTTGTTGAGAAAAACTTATCTGTGTGGGATAGAAATGAAATTTATGAATAGAACAGAAAGAAAAAAGATCTATATCTTCGATCATTTAAAATCTCGATGTCCTTATGACCGAACGGTCAAATCATATTTAGAGACAGATTTAACAATAAAAACCATATTCTTACTTGTCGTTTCACCCTATTTCTAATTAATGCCATAAATTTCGATGGTTTGTGGTACCAATTGGCGCAAGGAACATTTAAAAATACCTCATAGATTGTGCCTATTATTACTTGTATTAAACATTGATTAAGTTGGCTTAGCTAATTTAATCAGGATTTTTTAAACTTTAATCAACCTTTTGGCACTCGCCATATCAGGAGTTTTCACTCTAACCTTTCGAGCCTCTAAAACCCGAGATTGCAATGATGCGATCTAGTTGATCGAAAATGTAATCTGGATTAAGCGTTTGATTAATCATGTTTAGTTAAAAATCGCGACTCGAGACTTTGAAGGTAAAGTTCCCGGGAGAAGCGTATGTTGAGTTGTGAAATTCTGAGATCATGATGGTGTGATCTAGTTAAGTCAGAAGGTAAACCGGATTAAGTGTTTAATTAAATTAGAATTAAGTAATATCACGACTTCGTGATTTGGGGCTTCGAAAGTATATCTTTTTGGAGAAACATATGCTGAGTCGCGAAATCCCAACAAACTTTAACTATGGTTAAAAACTACTCACCCCTGACACTAACCCGGGTAACTTGTGTGAACGTCTCACGAATTCGCCTATTGGAGTTGTGAAGGTGAGACTTTTAGGGAGGGAAAACGCCGAGATTCTAAATACTGACAATGCTTAACTAAGGTTTTAAGGAACTTTACTCTCAGTACTAACCTGGGTAAATATTCAAGGTTACATCGTGACTTCGTGCATCGGGGCTTAAAAACATTGTGACTTGTAACTCCCGAAATGCGATCTCCCGAGGTAAAGAAAAGTGAAAAAACTCATTCATGGTCAAAAGGAAAAGGTATTAGGAGTACAACGACCATCGCCACTTTACATATCAGGGTTACTAAGACTTTCAAAGTGTAAAGGTTACGAAGTAAAAAACGACTTAGATGATCAACCTTTGACTGCAGAATTACACTTAAAACTAGTCGAAAAAGGTGGCTCCAACATAGGCTCCAACTAGGGATCAAGTTTCCCTGTGAGACAGGAAGAGAAGTAGACCACGTGCTTGTATTGGGTATATGGAGTCATTTGTTTCACTTCTTCTAAACTTGCTTTAGGGAAAAGATAAACAAAGGGAAGAAGAGATCTTGTCTTTCACTTCTGCAAAGCTTTTCAATACTCAATTATGTTTCACACTCAGCTACAGTCCCTTTCACGACTTTCACTTTCTCTTTACTGAATTTAGGTCTTCATTAAGACAATCAAAACAGTCCTATGAAATCCAATAGATCTTGTGGCTTTTGTTTTGCATCTAACGAAATTTATTACATGTTTTTAATCGGGGAGTCTTGTCTGGATGTAGGATGTGGATCCAGTTTCGAGAAATTTGATTACCATAGTAGAGTGAAATTCGTGTATAACAACCTTATAGATATCTCATATATTTCTTCACTGCCAGCGGGCCTGTTCAATACCCTGGTGAAGTTATCTGCCCCTTTTTTGTTGAATTTCCTTCCACCACTTCGAAATATATTTATGCATTTAAATGCTGAGACGAGGGCAATTATTTCTTAATTTCCTTTCATCGTCTCTCCAAACTAGCTGTACAATTAGATATGACTTTCCTTTCACCATCTACTTATAATTTTCTTTTTAGAACACGAAGTGGGGGCAATCAGTTTGTATGAGGGGTGATATTTGTATAATATTTTGCAATGGAGGTCTGTCAACTTACTTTGATTACTCGGTACCAACCTTCCCTTAACTTTCACCACACCTTAACTCGCAGGAAAAAGGGGGAATACATTTCTAGGGGTTCTCCTTAGAGCAAGCCTCAATCCTTCGAAACTGTTGAAAAACCTAGAATAGTCAAGATCCACCTGTGCATAAATTGCTTAGTAAGAGACTAAGGAGTTATGAAGACCAACTTCCTTTCCAAAATACGCTTTACATCTTTCAAAGTTAAAACATAATCTCTTCCCCCTATGTATATAAATCCAGAAAGGTACTTGGCTTTTTAAGAAGGTAAATTTGAAGACCGAAAAAAAGGTGACAAACAGATGTTTGTACACTAAGGAGCAGGGGTCGAAAATTAAAACCGGTTTCTGAAAACCCTTTCCTAGAGATGCTTTACTTAACTATCACATATTTTTATTTTAAGTCAACTTCATAGGACCCAGAGCAAGTAATTGTTCTTTTTAATAACAACTAAGAAAAAACATTAAATTGATGGGACCATTACGGTGCTTTGGAGACCTTTTCTTTCTTAAAGAACATAATTCTCAGGAGTTCATACCTTTACCTTACCATTTTGAAACAACCGAAAACCTTTTCTATCACCTATTTTCAACGAATTCAGCCTCCGATATATAAATTTTTGTTTTCTCCTTTTGCTCGTTTAGATTGTAAGCCAAAATCCTGTAAACACGAAGAGTGTCCTTTAAAAGAGTTGAATGTATTTGAAAATTGTGTATCTCTATTTCTACTAACCTAATTAATTAAAAAATAAAACTTACCTCAAAGGAATCATGAAATAGAAAGCAAATACAAACCACTATATACAATGTAAATCCTTTGGGAACCAATTATTTCATGTAGTGTTTTAAATAACGCTCGTTGACAGGGGCGTTGAAGATTTTACTGTCCAGGTTTTCTAATAAAAATGAATTTTTTCCTTCGGAAGCTAGGACTCTAAGTGGTCCATACCAAATATGATCGAATTTACCATGCTTCGTCGAATATTCCTTCCTAGCATCCCATCTCAAGACCGAATTGCCCGGAAGAAACTCTTTGTCTTTTGTCTTACGGTCAAATAACGTTTTCATGTCGTCTTGATATTTTTGCAATCTTTCGTCCACTTCAACCCTGTGTTGTTATACTTCGATCAGTTGATTTATTCTCCTTGTGACGTGGTTTGGTTCTTCTTTCTCATATTTCCATAGTTTCATTACGAGAAGTGCCAAGTTTATGGGTAATACCATGTCAGTCTCGTACACCATCTGGAAAGGAGAAATGTCGATGGATTTTTTCGTGCCAATCCGATTCGCCCATAGTGTGTATTTTAAATGTACATGCTAAGATATCTTGTTCTCATTCAACACTTTCTTAATTATGTTTATCAGACTCTTGTTTGAAGACTCATCCAGTCCATTTCCTTGGGGATAATATGTCGTAGAATGACTGAGTACAATATTGTGTTTTTGGAAAAAACTGATCATAGCCATAGATTTAAAAGCCTAGGCATTATCTGTGACTATCTTTCAGGGGCAGCCGAATCTAGATAAAATGTTTTCTTCTAGGAAATATATTACCACTGAATCTGTAGCCCTTCTGGTTGGAATAGCCTCTACCCATTTAGTAAATTAATATGTGGTGGTTAGGATCCATTTGTGTTGAGCGCTGGAATGGGGGTTAATTTCGCCTATAAAATCCAGTCCCCACTACTAAAAAGGAGCCTTTGTTTTGACTGGAACTAAAGGTAGCGCTGGGATTTTATGCTTGCCTGCAAACAATTGGCAAGGGTCGCAAGCCCTGACTTTGGCATTTACATCCAAGAAAATTTTAGGCCAATAATACCCTACCCTTGGGATTTTATAAGTTGTCGCTCTCCAAGTGTGATGTCCCCGACACACTCCTTCGTGGAATTCTCTTATGACCTCCTATGTTTCAGATTCAACCAAACAAACCAACAAGAAGCCAAGTGGGTCCTTCCAATACAATTTACCCTCAGATATACAGTATTTGACTGCATGTAGTTTTAGCGTTCTGGCTTTGGATGGAGATAAATCACTCGGGCACTTCAAAGTCAGTAGGTAGGATACTATGTTTTTGTACCAGTCAGAGAATGTAAACTTCTCTTTGATTCTGATTTCACTTGTTTTCTCATAGAGCTTTCTCATATCCTCATCTTCTCCCCATCCCTGTATGTTATTTATGCCGAGGGCTCTCAAATTAGATTTAGCTAAGAGTTTAGCCAAACCTTGACCCTTTACTAGTTTCGTCGGCTTTATCTCGAGATCAAATTCTGGAATTTTTGCGAGCCACCATCCCCTTTTGCCATCATTGTCAGGCTACACTAAAATGTATTTTACAGAGCTAGTAGGTACATACACGATTATCTTGGAATGCAATACATGAGTTCTAAAATCCTTTAATGCCTTTACCATAGCATATGCTTGTTTTTCCATTATATCATATTTTAGTTCCATGTCTCTGAGACTTTTGCTAAAAAAGGCTATCAGTTGTTCGAAACCTTCCTCATTTTTCTGGAGGAGCACTGTGGCAATGGTATGCTCGGAGGCGAACGAGAAAATGAGAAAATCCTTTAGATAATCAGGGCTTTCTAGTACAGGTGCCTCGCTTATGACCCTCTTGATACATGCAAATGATTCTTTGGCCTCTGTTGTCCATTTTACCTCATTGTTTTTCTTTAACATACCTGTGATTAATTTCACAATTTTAGAAAAGTTTGGGATAAACCTCCTCAAAAAATTTATCTTTTCTAAGAATGACTGAATTTCCTTTACATTTCTAGGAATATTTATTGTGTCTATATATTGAATCCTACTGGGATCAATTTTAATTCCGTCTTGGGACACAATATGGCCTAGGAGTTTACCTTCTCACATGGAGAAGTGAGACTTTTTGGGGTTTAAAGATAGACCGAACCTGTGGCATTTTTCAAAAGTCTGTTTGAGATGTATTAAATGATCTTCGTCAGACTAAGAAAAAATTGTTAGATCATCAAGATAGATAACTACAAAATTGTCTCTTTCACCGACGAAAGCGATATCCATAGCACGTTGGAAGGTGGCACCTACATTCATTAGACCAAAAGGCATTTTATCATACATGAATCTACCCCAGGGTGTAGTGAAGGCTATTTTTTCTTTATCTTTTTCATTTACAGCAATTTGATTATACCCAGAGAAACCATCGATCATAGACATCCTATTTGCTTCGACTACCTTTTCTAAGATGTGATCCATTTTAGGTAAAGGATAGTTGTCTTTGAGGGAACATTTATTTAAATTTCTAAAATCAACACACAGTCTAATCTCCCCACTCTTTTTTCTAATCGGGACCAGGTTTTCCACCCAATCGGAGTATCTCAGTGGTACTATTATTTTTGCATCTAAAATCTTCTTAACTTCTCTTTCAACTACGGGTAATAAGATAGGGTTGATTTGTCTAAGTTTTTGCCTAAAGGGTTTGACACCAGGTGATCCGGATATTTTTCGGCACGAAATGAGAGTGAAGATATAATAAAGAAATGCACAGAGATATTGCAGATATTCAATAATATAATAGAAATGTATCAGAGATGCAACCATAAACATAGATATACAGTAATACATGATTTCTATTAATCA
>JZKD02S0389497.1:760144-772842 GCA_000966675.3 Picea glauca | reverse complement strand
TAATACTAAGGCTTCATATTCACATACATTGTTAGTGTAGTCTATATCCCATTGAAGCCTGTAAGAAAAAGGGACAACAAATTTATTTTCAGGTGCCACGAAAAGTACTCCTGCACCTGCTCCTTCACATGACAGAGCACCATCAAAACACATTTTCCAGATCCATGTGCTATGCATATTTTCAGATTCTTTCTCATCTATGTAATTTTCTTCTATGCAACTATCTATACCATCATCAAAATAAAAAATACAATTTCCTAGATCTTGATCAGCAATGTAGACAGGAAAATTGTTAAGATTTTGAGGATCTCTCACTATATAGGTTAACCTCGTTTCCCTATATAACCGAGTAAGTTTCCCACCAAAAAAAGGAATTTTGGCATAAGTCATGTCCAGTTGGAGGGACCCCCCAAGTTTGGCTCCCCACGACCTTGATAGCAGTAAGCCATACTTTGGAGGGATATCAACAATAACTACATCCATCAAAACACTTTTGACTGGGACTTGTGCAAGGGTGACTACTAAATCTTTTATCATACCCATGCACTTAAATCTTCTCGAATCGAAAGAGTAGATATCTCTGTAAGGTCAGGTGATCTCAAGGCCTAGTCTATCCATAATAGCTTTGGGCATCACATTATGTGAAGCTCCAAAATCTAGCATGCAGTTATGTAGCAGTCGATCATGCACATTTAGGGTGATATAGAAAGGAGCAATGGTGTCTCTGGCACCCTCGAAATGTGGACCAAAAGTGATATTGGGCTTATCATCTTCCAAATTTATTACGTCTGATTGACTTTCTTGATCTGAACAACCTATCACTTTGGTTATCTGCTTTCAATATGTAAGATTCTTTGCTAATTCAACTAGCGGGATTGGTATTTTCATCCTATTTATCTCATTTTCAAAACTAAAACCACCACTAACTTTGTCCATTTCTCTGGTTGAAACCTCGAGCTCTTTCTTCTGCAACTGATTTGTTTGGGTTGATTTATTACTCGTGAGTTTACTTACCAGTGTGAGTGTCTTAGTTGTCTTGATTCCCTTTTTTTGGGTCTCAATTTCCTTCGTTTTGAGGTCCAACAAGTCTGCCTCTTTTATTTTATTGTTAGATGTTTCAGTCTCTTTTGGGCCAGGCACATATACCTCACCTCTAGGGAGAATTTTCTTCGATTGAGGAATCAATGTAGGTTTGTTTTTAGACCTTAAGTTATACCTCGGTTGGACCCCAACTGTTATAGAATTAGACGTTTCTTGACATACAGCGAAATCGTTGTTGTTATATCATCATCTTCATTTGATGGTTGAGGTGTGTTTAATTACCTCTTGTAATATTCTTTAGTTACATAAGGCTAAATGCAGTTGTCGCCCAAATTTGTCACATCTTCTTCAAGTCCTTCGAAATCTTCCAGGTCATTTCCTTCTATAAAATTTTCATTTTTTAAAGGGGTTTGAATTTTATGATCTTCATTTTTAATCTGCCTTTGTTGATTTTGAGGGTTGGGGTTTCTTCTGAATTCTCTTTTAACAAAAGGATCACCCTTGGATTGTTCTATCTCCATTCTGTAAATCTTATTCGACAACTCTTTAATTATCCTAGCCATATCATCCATTTTGTTTTCTATGGATCTATTAGACCCTGAGGGTCCCGCTTGTTCCCTAAAACATTTGGTTTCTCTGTTTCTCGTTCCTACCCTAGATTTCAACTTACCAAAGGCCATCATGTTGGATTTGATTTCTACAACATCATCCTTCATTCAGGTTAAGTTAGCCCCCCACCTTTCTCTTAAGAGAAGGGCGAAGTCGGGTTCGAAAGCTCCTATGAAGGTTACTTTGGCTGCAGGTTGGGACGGTTTAACTTCGGCTGGGATCTTATTATACAATTTGTTAAATCTTTGGATAAATTCCATAACTATTTCTGAATTCTTTTTCTTTAAATATTCGAACTCGGTCAGATAATATAAGTGGTCTTTTCTCTCACCCCATTGTCTAAGAAAGGCATCTTCTAAGGCATCGTAAGATAGGATAAACCCTGTGGGTAGGCTTCGAAACCAGGTTCATACCTATCCTTCAAAAGTTTGAACAAACAATCTCAAATAAACGTCTTCCTCTTCCAGACCTAGGATATCAGTGACCTGATCAAAGAAATTTATATGTTCATTTGCAGTTAAGTCCCCTTTCCTTGTAAATTTTCGTAATTTTTTTATATAATTTTCAGGAAGGTCATGAAGAGGTACGAGTAGAACCAAAGGTGCATATCTCATAGCCACTTTAGTGAAAACTCTGTGGGGTCGGCGAGGCACTTGGCCCCCCGCTCCTCCTTTGACGACCGCCATTGGTACTACCTGACAAGGAGAGGATGTGTTATATAAAGGGTTATGAAAGACTAAAAGCGGATTTCTAGATTCTTCAAGGGATGAGAAAAGTGAAGACAGGTGAACAGAGGTGCGAGGACTTGGATCCTCAAATTTGCAAGAGATGTAATCAGGGGATCTCGTGGGTGTGAGATTTGAATATATAGTATACTCTTCAAGACTTGGTGAGGTTGGGAACTCTAAAAGAAGAGTCGACAGGATATCAACCACTGATTAATTTACTATGGGGTTTTTACCTTTGTGTCCGACAGAGGTTTTCGGAAGGATTTCACTTTTAACCAGAGATCTATCTAAAAATGAATTGGTGGTCTCGGGAGGGGTACTATGCAAAGTTGAAGGTTCACAAGAACTCTTGGTCTTGGGCTATGAGTGCTTAAGTTGATAGACTGCAGTAGTTGGCTTAAGAGAACCTCTAGCTTTCAGTATTTTTTCGGGATCTGAAATAGGCGTGGTCTACTTGTTCTCTGGGTTTGGTCTGGTATTCCTTCAACCGGATGCCAGCTTACTTATATGTAGATTCACCAAGTGAAATATAAGAAAATCCTTTATAAATTTCTCACTCTTTGTTCACTATCAAAGGGTGAAACTTGAAAATATGTCGTTCTTCCCAGGGAAAAGGTTTCGTAACTTCGTCCCTGGAAATGGCACCAAAAAGATGTTGTTCCAGAGTCTGTACCTAAGGATTAGAAGGTACAATGTTTAGGCGTCCGAAAGTGAGTGAAGAGTAATAAAGGGGAGAGAATCAACCTTTGGGAAAGGAAGCTAGGGTTGATTTCCAGGTTGTCATTGTCTGGCTTCCAACTGCTCATGGATGTTTATATCTCGTTCAATTGCATCCCATGAACGTTCAAGTTCTACCAAGGTGGTGGTTTTTTTAAGTATAGTATCGAAGATATTTAAAGAGATATGGGTTTGGTCTGATAAAACGGGTTCAATATTAGGTTGTCTTACAACGGGGACAGTCATAGAGGAACAAAAAAATTTAAAAGAGATCTGAAAGTTTTTATGCTATATCAATTTGATCTTATAAAAGAGAAATTTGAAATTAATATCAAGGACAAAATGAAAACCAAAGGCCTTTGTCTGTAACTGTGTTATATTTGAAATAAATAGTGTGTGAAATATGAGAAAAACATTTAGCTGTTTATAAAGTAAGGCTCCTATCAAGGGAGAATATCACTCCATAAACAAAAGAATAAAATAGGCTAAGGAGGCATCTGGCAAATCATTAAATATGACAACCTAAAAGGTTCATAGGTCTTGTACCTGCTGGGAGCCAATATAGAGGAAAAACTGTAAATGATATAGATGACTAAAATTTAATCACTACAGTAGAAGTTCTATTAAAATGAAGTGCAACATTCATCATATGTATATAAGTGAAATAAAATTGAATATGAATAACAAAGAGAACAAACTAATAACACAGTCTTGACGGAATCAGGATTCTTCAGATTGCTTTGTATTAATTCTCAAAAAAGGAGATAGCCTCTATTACAATCAACCAAAAAGGTCCAACCCCTTTTTTCTTTCTACAAAATGTATATTTATACAAATTTTTATATGTTGGAATCTCAATCATTCCAGAGGTTTTCGGTTACAATCAAAGGAGTTTAAATGTTTCATTTCTTTATCTCTGTCCTCATTTGGTACCGAAAACCTGCCTCTTCACATGCTTCATGCAAATAACACACTTCTCCACCAGCTGTGATATCAACTTAGAAGGTTCTGCTTGATTATTGGCCTCAAAAATATAACAATCTTTCACCAATAGTGGAAACTTTCCTTCCACCTGTTGTTCTTTGGCGCTGATAGAACATAATATTATACTTGGTTTAATTATCCATTTATCTATTTGAAATATGTCCGTCTGGGTTATTTGTGATATTTCGACTAATTCTCTTTCTTCATTTTCCTTGATATTTAGCAGATATTTGGTTGTATTGATCTGACCCAGTATCTCAATGCTACTCTCACCATTATAACCCAACCAAATCCCATTTAACAAACTGAAAGTTTCTTCACAAGATTTTCTCATCTCCTTAGCTTGTTGTCTTCCTTCAGATATATTATGCTCCCATTCTTTCAACAAGATGTTTCCCCTGGTCTGCTATGGGATGGGAAAATTGGAACTACTGCTTATTTCCCTTCTTGCCATGGCTATAATAGCCTCCTGGAATGCAACCCGAGCTGCTCTGGCTTCCCTTTCTCTGAGAGGGAGGTTCTCTAATACCTGATCAATGAGTTGGCAGATGCTTTGAATCATTTCTACTTTAACAAGCAGACTTGGCTGTGCTGCCGATAACCTTTTTCTAATTTCTATTGCTTGGGATTGAAATATCTCGATGTTGATTACCTGGTTTTTGGTGAACTCTAATTTGGCCCAAAGCTTCTCTATCAATTATCCTTGCTAGACTATCTGTATCTGACTTGTCTGAGCCATTAGCTGTGTCTGTTCGAGATCCACTTTGAGCCTCTCGATTTATTTTCGATCATCTATTCTAGCTTGCTCTAAAGTTGCATTCACCTGATCTTTGGTAGCAGCCTCTGTTGTATCTAGTTTAGCATCTAATGTATTGATCAACAGTTTTTTTCTCTTAAGTTGATCCTTTAGGGTCCCGACTGAATATTGGTTTTTCATAGCAAAATCCCCCAATGTTCCTACTATTTGCGTTGCAAATTCTTCTTTTTTCATAGTCCTTCCATCGGTTATAATTTTAAATTTCTTAGATACAGTACCTGCCTCTTGGTAGAGTTCTTGTCTCATGAAATATTTTCTCTTCTTATCGAAGAAGAATTCATTCGGGGGTAGCTCTTCCACTGATATGGGTGTTAATTCTTCACCAAAAATCCAACCTGTGTCTGGGATTCCCTTTGTCAACTGCAAGGGAGTAATAGAAATGATGGGATTGCTGACCTGTTTAGATGATTTCCCTGGAGTAACAACCGAAGTTGGCTCACTTGGAGGATCGGAAGTCTCGGCTTCCTATTTTGGGCCCCCATTTTTCTATTTCTCATCCTGGTGTTCTTCTTGGTTGGGTGCTGAATCTTTGGAGCCTTCAGCTTCTATTTTTTGCACCTCTACGGTCGTCGAATTCTCACCCCATAATACTAGAGGAAGGCAGCTCCACCTATGTTCTTGGAATTTGAAAACATCGGCCCTCTCTTTGGGCGACAGGGCTTGTATCCGAGCCAAAACCTCGGCATAAGATCTCGCGCCTTGGAAAATATCATCACAAGGCGAATTCTCGTGCTCAAATCTTTTAAGGCCACAACTAGCCAAGTGATTACTCACAACCCTGTGTGGGTCGTGTTTCTTGAATTCAATGTGGACTAATTTTATATCTTATAAGGTTGTTTCCTCAGCCTTTGCATGCCCGAAATCTAATAAATAATAGGTGTTTAAATGAATAGGGAAAGGTGGCCATACCTTCTTTGAAAATCCTTTCAGCTCTTTACTTATGCCACCAATCATGGTTTTCCTGGCAATCTCGAGACAGGCCAGCCTATAAGGTATAAATAATGGTAAATCATGTGGAGGGACAGAACCGCCAAAAACCCTAATGTATGAAAATTATTCCCCCATGTACTAGTCGGTCACACTGCTCAAATTGGCCGCGATTCTATCTGAGATCCTGAGCGGTGGATTATCAAAGATGGCGACATGCATCGGTACCATTACCCAATTGAAGATTCTGTATATAAAATCTGAAGCCTTATCCTCCCAAAGATTAGAATGATAGAGATGGATAGGCTCAACATCCGATGGAGCCCAGCTCCAACTCATTAAGGGAAAAGGTGTCATGGAACACATGGTGTCCATGATGTATGCAGACATAAAAAATGAGGTGGCTCTCCTTCTTTCCCTCTGCGTATGATATTCTGTAATCCAACTAGTTAGACTATCTGACAACAGTTTGGCCCAGTCGAAAGAACAGCCTTCTGTGACTGTATGCATCAAAGGCACCCATGGGAGGAAAAAATGTGTGGTGTCTTCCCTCCCATACAATCTATAGGTCATCATTGTTATGTATTTGAACTGTGGTTCCAAAGAAGATATGGAATAAACTCCGTTACTATCTGCCCTGAACTTTGCGAGGTGTGAAACCCAATCCTTGATCAAATCAGATAAGATTTTCCTGTATTATCGCATTCCTTCTGTTTAAAATCCTCTAGAAACTCGGCATTGTATGTGAAGTTCGACGTGGGTGGTAACTTGTACATCGCCTGTAATTTTTCTGGTCTAAAGGTCCTAACAGTGACCTTCTGCTCGCTGATGATGGTTTTGGTAGGGATATCTACATGATCTAGCGCCCATCAGATCATGTCATAGTAAGGCATAAGACGTGGCCTGGCCGCTACTTTGTGCATCTCTGCCTAGATGACAATCTTGTATTTGGTAGTCAAGTCGTCTTTCTCGTTGTCACTAGAATCATCCAAACAGTTCACAAAATCGGATTGCAGAACCTCAGAGATGTATGACTAGGTTCGTATAGAATCAACGCTTCGTGGTGAAGTATCCAAAACATTATCAGAGCCTTATCCTGAAATCTCAACACTTATCTTGGACGCTTTTCACGGGGCCATGACAGAAGATTGTGACTTAGATCTCCTGTAATAAAAATACGTATACATACAGAAATCAGTTTGCTGAGAAAAACTTATCTGTGCAGGATAGAAATGAGATTTATGAATAGAAAATAAAGAAAAAAGATCTATATATTCAATCATTTAAAATCTCGATGTCCTTATGACAGAATGGTCAAATCATATTTAGAGACAGATTTATCAATAAAAACCATATCCTTACTTTTCGTTTCGCCCTATTTCTAATTAATGCCATAAATTTTGACGCTTCGTGGTACCAGTTGGCACAAGGAACATTTAAAAATACCTTGTAGACTGTGCCTATTATTACTTGTATTAAACACTGATTAAATTGGCTTATCTAATTTAATTAGGATTTTTTAAACTTTAATCAACCTTTCGGCATTCGTTGTATCGACAGTTTTCACTCTAACCTTTCGAGCCTCTAAAACCCGAGATTGCGATGATTCGATCTAGTTGAGCGAAAATGTAATCTGGATTAAACATTTGATTAATCATGTTTAGTTAAAAATCACAACTTCATGACTCGGGACTTCGAAGGTAAAGTTCTCGAAAGGAGCGTATGCCAAGTTGCAAAATTTTGAGATCACGATGGTGTGATCTAGTTAAGTCAAAAGGTAAACTGAATTAAGTGTTTAATTAAATTGGAATTAAGTAATATTGTGACTTCATGATTCGGGGCTTCGAAAGTATAGATTTTGGGAGAAACATATTCCAAGTCGTGAAATCCCAATAAACTTTAACTATTGTTAAAAACTACTCACCCCTGACACTAACCCGGGTAACTTGTGCGGACGTCTCGCGACTTCGCCTATCGGAGTTGTGAAGGTGAGACTTTTAGGGATGGAAAACGCCGAGACGCGAAATACTGACAACGCTTAACTAAGGCTTTAAGGAACTTTACTCTTGGCGCTAACCTAGGTAAAATTTCAAGGTTACATCACAACTTCGCGCATCGGGGCTTAAAAACATTGTGACTTTTAACTCCCGAAATGTGATCTCCCAAGGTAAAGAAAAGTGAAAAAAATTATTCATGGTCAAAAGGAAAAGGTATTAGGAGTACAAATACCATCGCCACTTTACATATCAGGGTTATTGAAACTTTAAAAGTGTAAAGGTTACGAAGTAAAAAATGACTTAGATGACCAACATTTGAATGCATAATTACGCTTAAAACTAGTCGAAAAAGGCAGCTCCAACAAGAGGTACTCGGGTTGGATTGGGGAGTGTCAATGTCAGTTGCGCCTCATGTAGAAGATCGAATTGTGCCAGAGAAACTGACTAGAAATCTAAGCACACTAACATAATTATTGAAAATTTGTGTAGAGATAATTAAATATGAAACTGCATTTAATACACTATATGACATGATTGATCACTTCACACAAGGAAGTGAAACTCTTGTCGCACAAAGGATGGTAAATCGGGTACTTCACAGAAAGAGAACCAATGGAGAATTCAAATTCAGTGTGTGGATTGGGGAGTATGATGTGGATAATATCATCTTAGACTTGGGGTCAGATGTGAATGTTTTACCTAAGAATACATGGGAGATGATGGGAAAACCCAGGTTAGTATGGTCTCTTGTTCAATTAAGGATCACAAATCAGCACAAAATAGTCTTGATTGGTCATTTGACATGAGTACTTGTGAACATAGATGGGGTGTGCAGCATGGAAAAGTTTGAAGTTATTGAGATCGTGGACGAAAGTCAACCATATCCAACACTAATGGGACTGGAATGGGATTTTGATAACCAAGAAATTATTAACTTGAAGAGGAGGGAGATGATATTTGAGGTTGGATATTTGAAATCTACTGCACCCTTGGACCCATCAGAAAGAAAAAGATACATAGAGCCAACAAGAGGGAATGACATTGATAACTTATATAACATGATTGTGCATATGGAGGATTATGTCAACTCAACTATAGATGGTGCACTGAGTTGGAGATGTATTAATTCATGTGCATTAGATTTAGAATAAGTTCTAGAGCATTGGTAGGATAGGATGCATGGAGTGTCAACTAGACGATGTGCACACATAAACCAATCCTTGCACTGGATTGGAATAGAGGTGTGTGATCCACCCAAGTATGATGGATTAACTGATATAAGCATGTTTGTAAAGGATTTTGAATTGCAAGTACCCAAACAACAAAATATGTTAGCACTAGATGTTTTCCTAAAAGAGACTCTAGCGAGATGGTTGGTTGCACACAGAGAGGGGATAAAAGACTGGTCACAGTGTAGAAAACTCATGCAAATAAGGTTTGGTACTAAGGAAGAAGACATTGCACAAAAGTATACAATAAAGAGTGACCTAGCTGGTCATGTTGAGCAATGCAGGGCTTTATGGAGTTCAGTACTGGAGATAGAATGGATGCATGCATTTATACACACATTGGACACAATTATGAAGAACTAGTATTTGGAATTGGAAATGCACAAGGAGACAATATGATGGGAAGAGTTGTTCCATAGGTTCATACTCATGTTCACATTCGAACATGAATCTCCATCAATAGATGCAGTGATACAGGATATACAAAGTCACATCTTCTTGGAAGAAGGAACAATGGAAGTAGTATTAGTGTGCAGTGCAGACAGAGCCAATATAAATGTTCATGAGTTATTGGAATGCTACAATGTAGCTAAGGAAGAAGAGGATGAATAATATCCTAGAAATGTATAATTCCCTAAAATAGAAGGAGAATGAGTATTATAAGGGATAGATCTTGAGTTTGTCGTATACACACAAACGATAAAAACACGAAAGGTAAACATTGGGACAACAAAGAATCCCAAGTTTGCACAGATACGATATTATTGGAGTGATGAGACAGTATAGAAGATTGCAGACTTACTGCAAGAATACCAAGACCTATTCCCAATGACATTTTCATATATGAAGGGGATAGTTGGAGACTTAGGTGAGATGAAGATTCCACTGAAACTAGATTCTAAGACAATATGACAGAGGCCTTACATGTTAAATATGAGGTACAAGGAGAAGGTGAAGGCTGAAATAGATAGTATGTTGGATGCAAGAATCATTGAACTGGTAGAAGAATATGAATGGATCAGTCCAATGGTAGTGCAAGACAAAAATACAGGAGGAATCATGATCTGTGTGGATCTAAGGAAGTAGAATGATGTGTTCTTACATGACCCATTCCAAACACCATTCACAAATGAGGTACTGGAGAATGTAGGAGACCAAGAAACTTATTCTTTCACAGATGGATTCTTGGGGTACCATCAAATAAAAATTGCTCAGGAGGATCAATACAAGACCACATTTTCAACTGAGTGGAGGAATTATTAGGACACAATAATGCCATTCGGGTCGAATAATGCCCCGACGGTGTTTTCTAGAGAAGTGGTTGTAGCGTTCAAGGAGTTTATCCATGAGTTCCTTGAAGTGTATCTAGATGATTGGATTGTTTTCAATGTACTAAATGATCATATAGAATTGCTCAAGATAATGTTGGATCGATGTAGACAGTGTCATATTTCGCTCAACCTAAAGAAGTGTATTTTTTGCACACTGTTTGGAACTGCGTTGGGACATGTAGTGTGAAAACAAGGACTAATAGTAGATCCATCCAAGATCATAGTATTTATGGAGTTAGAACCTCTTACATCAGTTAGAAAAATTAGGGAAACTTTGGGTCATACAGGTTATTATAGGAAATTTATCAAAGGATATGCACAGATCACAACACCGATGGAAAATTTATTGAATAAGGAAGCAAATTTTGAATGGAACGAGGATTTTTAGAAGGGGTTGGACACCTTAAAGAAGAAACTTTTGGTTGATCTGATTTTAATTTTTCCAGATTAGAACAAGGAGTTCCATGTACATGTATATGCATCGTCCATAGCATTAGGTGTAGTACTATTCCAACAAGGGGAGGGAGACATAGATCACCCAATTGATTTTTCAAGCAAGAAGTTATCTATAACAGAGAAGAACTATACGACCATAGAATGAGAAGGATTGGCAATGGTCTACGCACTACAAAAATCTAGACATTATTTATTGGGATCTCATTTTAAGATGTATACAAACAATTCTACATTAAAATACATAGTCAACAAGCCAGTGTTGGGGGGGAGAATATGAAAATGGCTATTATTATTTCAGGAATATGAATTTGAGGTTGTAGTGAAACCAGGGAAGTTGAAGTGGGACCATATCATCTATTACGCATATTTCGAGGGGAAGATGCAAGAAATCTAAATGAAAACTTCCCAGATGCACAATTATTTGCAGTAAAAATGGTAGATGATTACTTTTAGGACATTGTGTGGTTTCTAAGTATAGGTATGGCTCCATCAAATATGAAAGTTGTGAAAAATAAGAAACTGATATTGAAAGAAACAGATTATCAGTTGAGTTTAGGGAATTTATACAAGTTGTGTGCAGATGGAATATTGAGACGTTGTGTGTTGGAACACGAAATATCAATGATATTAGAAGAAGCGCATGGTGGGATTCTAGGAGGACATTATGCAGGGAGGGTAACTACAAAAAATATTTTGTACACGGGGCTTTGGTGGCCTACACTTCACAAATATGCGAAGGAGTACTATCATTCATGTGATGTATGCCAACAAGTAGGAAATCTATCTAGGAGGAATGAAATGCCTTTGAATCCACAGGTTATGTTGAAATCATTTGAGAAATGGGACATAGAATTTGTGGGGCCAATCATCCCATAAGAAATAAGATCAGGGGCAAGGTACATAATCACTATGACAGAGTACTTGATAAGATGGGCAAAAGAAGCACTAGTTACAGATTGCACTGTGGAGACTGCTACATGATTTTTGTTCGAGAATGTAGTCACAAGGTTTGAATTTCTGTGCATATTACTTAGTGATCAGGGCACACACTTTATAAATAAGAAAATATCATCATTGACCGAGGAGGTCAAAATCCATGATCATAAGAGTACCCTATATCATCCTCGAGCCAATGGAATAGTGGAGGCTTTCAATAAAATCTTGGATAATACCTTGACCAAAATTTTCAATGTAGGGAGAGACGATTGGGACTTAAGAGTTCCTATAGTGTTATGGGCTTACATAATGACAAGTAAAAAGTTGACAGGTCTGACACCTTTCAGATTGGTCTATGTGTAGGAAGTAATGATGTCAATGGATTTTATTCTACCTAGCATGTGTATTGCAGCAATCACTCAGCTATCGAACACTGAAACAATAGAGGAGATATTGGCATAGTTAGTATAGCTTAAGGAATATTTTTTTTCATAGGTTTTCATCAGCAAGTTCAAAAGGCTAGAGAGAAATCTTGGCATGATTGACACATCAAATAGAAAAAGTTTCAAGTGGGAGATCTAGTAGTACTCTATGACATCAAGTTCATGTAGCATCCAGGAAAGTTTAGAATGCACTGGTTAGGACCCTATGTGATTCAACTCGTCATAGAGACAAGTGATGCACAGTTAGAGACCTTGAATGGAGAATTCATTGGAGGAATGGTGAATGGAAGTCGGTTTAAACTCTATAGAGACAGTCGACAATCTGCGCAATAATTTGGGTTGCGCAAGAACCCATGTATTATAGTTGGTGTACCATAATAGGAAGGAAAAATACATAAAACAAATAAAAGTATAAACAGAAGAAAATCAAATAAAAAGCAGATAGAGAAAAATGAAAAATATTACAGAGTACAAGGCCTTGGA
>JZKD02S0389497.1:727320-742001 GCA_000966675.3 Picea glauca | reverse complement strand
GAAATAAAAGGCAAGTATAAGGACCTACTCAAACAATTTAAAGACGTTTTCTCCTGGTCTTACGACGAGTTAAGAACCTACGACACTACCATGATCGATCACAAGATACCTCTAAAGCATGGGGTCAAACATTTTAGACAAAATCTTAGGCAGATCAACCCCATTTTATTGCCTGTGGTCGAGAGAGAAGTGAAGAAACTTTTGTAGGCGAAAATTATAGTACCTCTGAGATATTCCGACTGGGTGGCAAACCTGGTTCCGGTCAGAAAAAAAGAGTGGGGAAATTAGACTATGCATGGATTTCAGAAATCTAAATAAGTCCTCCATTAAAGACAACTATCCATTACCTAAAATGGATCACATGATAGAAAGGGTAGTTGGGGCGAAAAAAATGTCTGGATATAATCAAATTTCCATGAATGAACAAGATAAAGAAAAAAAAACTTTTACTACCCCTTGGGGTACATTCATGTATGATTAAATACCTTTCATTTTGATGAATGCAGGAGCCACGTTCCAACGCACTATGGACATCGCTTTCATCGGAGAGAGGGATAAGTTCGTAGTCATCTATCTCGATGATTTAACAGTTTTCTCCAAATCCAACGAAGAGCATTTGGTACATCTTAAACAAACATTCGAAAAATGTCGCAGGTTTGGTCTGTCCTTAAACCCCAAGAAATAACACTTCGCCATGCAAGAAGGTAAAATTTTGGGTCATATTGTATCTAAGGATGGAATTAAGATTGATCCTAAGAGGGTTGAAGCAATAAACACTATAAGCATTCCTATAAATGTAAAATAAATTCAATCTTTCTTAGGAAAAATAATTTTTTTACGAAGATTTATCCCAAATTTCGCTGAAATTGTAAAATTGATCACAAATATGTTGAAAACTAGCAATGAAGTAAAGTGGACAACAAAGGCCAAAGTGTCATTTGCACACATTAAGATATTCATAGCCGAGGCACCTATATTGGCAAGCCCCGATTATCTAAAAGATTTTCTTATTTTCTCATTTGCCTTCGAGCAAACGATTGTTGTAGTACTCCTCCAAAAGAACAAAGAGGGTTTTGAACAGTTGATCGCCTTTTTCAGAAAGAGTCTCAGAGACGCAGAACTTAAATATGTTATAATAGAAAAACAAGTGTACGCCATGGTAAAAGCACTGAATGCATTTAGAACATACATATTACACTCCAAGATAATCACGTACGTACCTACAAGTTCTATGAAAGATATTTTGGTACAACCAGATAGCGATGGGAAAAGAGGATGATGGCTTGTCAAGATTCAAGAATTTGACCTGTAAATCAAACCTACTAAACTAATAAAAGGACAAGGCCTGGCCAAACTTTTGGTTGAATCAAATCTCAGAGCTCTGGATATAAACTACCTGCAGAAATGTGAGGAAGACATGAACATAAACGAGCTTGATGAACGAACCAATGCAATTAAGATCGAGGAGAAGTTTGTATCATCGGAATGGTACATAAACATAGTATCCTACCTGCTGACTCTAAAATGCCCGAGTGAACTATCACCATCAAAAGCTGAGACTTTAAAGCTTCATGTAGTTAAGTATTGTATTACTAAAAATCAACTGTATTGGAAAGACCCACTTGGTTTCTTGTTAATCTGCTTAGTCGAATAGGAAACAGAAAGGGTTATAAGTGAATTTCACGAAGGAGTGTGTGGAGGACATCACGCTTGGAGGGCCAGAGCTTACAAAATTCTGAGGGCTGGGTATTACTAGCCAAAAAATTTATCAGACATTAACACCAAGGTCCAAGCATGCAAACCTTGTTAGCTATTTGCAGGCAAACAGAAACTCACGACGCTACCTTTAGTTTCGGTCAAAACTGAAGCCCCTTTTCAACAATGGGGGCTAGATTTTATAAGAGAGATTAATCCACATTCTAGCGCCCAACACAAGTGGATCTTAAATTCCATAGACTACTTTACTAAATGGGTGGAGGCTTTTCCAACCAAAAGGAAAACTGACTCGGTGGTAATAGATTTCTTAGAACACAATATCTTGTCAAGATTTGGATACCCCCGAAAGATAGTCACAGATAATGCCCAAGATTTCAAATCTATGGCTATGATCAGCTTCTATCAAAAGTATAATATCGTTCTTGGCCATTCTATAGTGTACTACCCCCAAGGAAATGGACTGGCCAAGTCATCTAACAAGAGCCTGATCAATATAATTAAGAAAGTGTTGGATGAAAACAAAAAGTCTTGGCATGTGAATTTAAAGTATGCCTTGTGGGTGAATCACATAGGCACTAAAAATTCTATCGACATTTCCCCTTTTCAGATGGTATATGGGACAGATGCGGTGTTACCTATAAATTTAGCACTCCTCGTGATGAAATTGTAGCAAGATCAGAAAGAAGAACCTAATCATGTCACCAGGAGGATAAACCAGTTAATCGAGGTTCAACAGCACAGGGTCAAAGTAGATGAAAGGTTGCAGAAGTATCAAGACGACATGAAGGCATTATTCGATCGTAGGGAAAAGGACATATATTTCCTCCTAGGTGATTTAGTTTTAAGGCGGGATGCAAGGAGGGAAGAAATAGTGAAACATGGTAAATTTGATCACCTCTAGTATGGGCCATTCAGAGTCTCGGCTCTCGAAGGAAAAAATTCTTTCCTACTAGAAAATCTAGACTGTGAAATCCTCAACACCCCTGTCAATGAGCATTATCTAAAGCATTATATGACATAAGCAATTGCCAAAAAAAAAAAAGACTTGTATATTCATATATAGAATTTTTTACATATGTATATATATTTCATTTCGCATTGCTATTTTAACTTTCTTTTCCTTTCGTAAATTTTCGACACCTTTCAAAAATCCTTGATAACCTTCATATTTTCCTTTTTATAGGTTTCCAGCTGCAAACAAAATGAGCAGGAGAGGTACATAGAAATTCATGTATCAGAAAATCAATTGGCTTAAATTGGTGATAAAAAAGATTTTTTGATATTTTGGAAAGAAAATGAAACGGTAAGGTAAAGGTGTCATTTCCTAAAAGACTTGTTTTGAAGGGATATCAAAGAAAACCAAGATAAACTCATAAGATACAGCAACATCATCTGAAATAATAAATAAAAGAACGTTTCAATGGTTAATCATATATGAAAGAATAAGACGAAATGAATAAGTCACCCAAAATAAAGCACCCCCGAAAAAGATTTTCAAGAGTCAGTTTTGATTTTTTGACCTCTGTTTTTTAGTTTATAGATCTCCATCTGTCACCATTTTTTGTTTTCTGGTTCACCATTGAAAAGCCAACATCATTCTGATTTAGCATATGTAGGGAGAAGAGATTACGTTTTAACCTCGAGAGCTTCAAAGCAGATTGTGAAAAATAAGCTAGTCTTCACAACTCCTCGGTCCCTTACTAAATAAAGTGACACTTAAGTGATCCTGACTTTTCTAGGTTTTTCAACAGTTTCAGCAGATTGAGGCTTGCTCAAATAGGAAACTCCAAAAATCAATTTTTCCCTTTCTCCCTGCGAATGAAGGTTTTGTGAAAGTTAAGGAAAGGTTGGTACCAAGTAATGAAAGTAAGTTGACAGACCTATAATGCAAAATATTACACAGATATCAGCCCTCATACAAACTGATTGCCCCCATCTTCGTGCTCTAAAAAAGAAAATTATAAGACAGGTGGTGAAAGGAAATTCAAAAATGATTGCCCCCATCTAGTCCAAAATATGATGAAAGGAAATTCAGAAATGATTGACCTTGTCTCAGCATTTAAATGCATAAATATATTCTAAAGTGGTGAAATGAAATTCAGTAAAAAGGGGCCAGATAACTTCACTGGGGTATTGAATAGGCTCGCTAGCAGTGAAGCAATATCTGAGATATCTGTAAGGCTGTTATACATGAATATCACTTTGCTCTGGTAACCAATTTTTTCAAGACCCGATCTACATCCCAAGTTCAGACAGGGCTTCCTGATTAAAAACATATAATTTGTCTCTTTTGATGCAATTCAATAGCCACAAGATCTATTGGGTCTCCTAGAAGTGTTTTGATTGTCTTAATGTAGACCTAAATTCAGTAACAAGAAAGAGAAATTCGTGAAAGGGACTACAGCTAAGTGCAAAAAGTATCTGAGTTTTGAAAGATTTTCGAAGGGAAAAGACAAAGTCCCTTTCCCCTTTGGTATCCTATTCTAAAGAATATTTTCACTGGATTAATGCCATTGACTACATTTACCCAATATAGGCACGTGGTCTACTGTTCTTCCCGTCTTGCAGGAAAACGGGACCCCTAGTTCGAGCCTATGTTGGAGCCGCCTTTGTTTTTTAGCCTGTATAAAATTTCATATCTTAATGCTTGAAATCGAAAGTCATTTTTCATATTTTCCTTTATTTTTCCCAAAATCTCAAAAGTCTCATCACGCAAACAACGACGGTTATCATACTCTTAAGCTAAGATTTATTTTTTTATCATTTAAACGAGTCTCTCCTTTTTTACCTCGGGATGTTGCATGTCGGAAGTTATAGATCACATAGTTTACAAGTCCCGAGGGGTGAAACGACGAACTAGTTTTAAAAAGTTTACCCAGGTCATTACCGAGAGTAAAAATACTCTAAACCGTAGTTAAACATCATCAGGATTTCATGTCTCGGCGTTTGCTAGCTCCCAAAGTCTTACCGTCGTAACCCCGATAGCCGAAACCGCGAGATTCTTGTTTTAGTAACCTGGGTTAATGTTAAAGGTAAAAAGTTTAGCCGCGATTAAGCTCTGTCAGAAATTTGCAACTTGGAGTATTTTCCCTCAAAAGTTATACATTCGAAGCCCCGAGTCACGAAGTCGCGATAAAAATATAAATGTAATTAATTAAACACTTAATATGGTTTCATCCTCCAATTTAATTAGATCATATCATCGCGATCTCGCGATTTCGCAACTCGGCATACAAGCCTCCCGGAAGCTATACCTTCGAAGCCCCGAGTCATGAAGTCGCGATATAAATAACAACGTAATTAATTAAACGCCTAATCATGGTTACGTGTTATTAACCAAAGCTAATTATCACAACCTCGGGTTTCAGAGGTTTAAAGGGTTAAAGTGAAATCTCCCGATGAGGCGAATGTCGAAAGATTAATTAACATTCAAAAACATCTGATTAATTAAGTTAAGCCAGCATTTCTAGTGTTCTAATACGAAAATTAATATGCATAGTCTACGAGTCAATTTTAAACTTTTTTGTGCCAACTTGCATTACGAACTGTCAAAATCTAAGACATTAATTGGAAATGAGGCGAATCGACAAGTAAGGATTTGGTTTTTATTTCTAAATTTATATTTAAGAATGATTTGACCATTCTGTTCCTAAGGATGACCTAGTTTTAAATGGTCGAAGGCATGGATCTTTTATTTGTTGTTTCAAATTTCATTTCTATTCTACGCAGAGCCAATTGTTCGTGAGCGAACTAATTTATGTATGTATACATATTTTTATCGCAGGAGAGCTATAGTAGAATCCCTCTCCATGGCCCCGCGAAAAGCGTCTAAAGCCACTATTGAGGTTTCAGGACAAGGTTTAGACAACGTTTCTGATACTTCACCTCGAAGTGTCGACTCTGTCAAGACCTGGTCATATATTTCTGACGTTCTACAGTCTGAATTGGTAGATGTTTCAGATGATTCCAGTAAAAATGAAAAAGATGACATGATCACCAAGTATAAGATTATCATCCAGGCTCAAATGCATAAAGTAGAGGCTAGGCCACGTATGCTCCCTTACTACGATATGGTCCGGTGGGCATTAGACCATGTAGATATACCAACAAGAACTATCATCAACGAGTAGAGGGTCACCATTAGGAATTTCAGGCCCGAACAATTGCAGGCTATGTACAAGTTGCCAGTCGTGTCAGACTTTGTTTACAATGTTGAATTCCTAGAGAATTTTAAACAAAAGGAATGTGTGCAATACAACAATACTATGTCTGGTTTAATCAGAGATTGGGTTTCACACCCTGCGAAGTTCAGGGCGGACAGTAATGGTATATATTCAATAGCTTCTCTGGAACCATAATTCAAATATATCGCTATGATGACCTGCAGATTATATGGGAGAGAGGAAACCACGCATTTTTTCCTTCAGTGGGTGCCTCTAATTCACACGGTCGCCGAAGACTGTTCCTTCAACTGGGCTATACTATTTTCTGATATTTTGACCAGTCGAGTTATAGAGTGTCGAGTGCAAAGGAAGAGCGGAAAGATTGATTCATTCTTTATGTCTGGATATATCATGGATGCCATGTGTTTTCTGACACCTTTTCCCTTGATGAGTTGGAGTTGGACTCCATCGGAGGCTGAGCCCATCCACGTCTACCATTCAAAGTTGTGGGAAGGCAAAGCCTCAGATTTTGTGTATGAAATATTTAACTGGGTGATGGTACCGCTGCATGTCACTATCTTCGGCCACCTTCCACCCAGGATCTCAGACAGTATCATGGTAAATCTGAGCAGTATAGCCGACTGGTACGTCAATGCAGAATTTTCATATCTTAGGGTTTTCGACGCTTTCGTTCCTTCGAATGCCTTGCCATTATTCATACCCGATAGGGTGGATTTCTATGAGATTGCTAGACAAACCGTACTTGGTGGTGTAAGCAAGGAGCTTAAGGGATATTTTAAGAAGGTATGGCCATCTTTTCCTATTCATTTAAGTTCCTATTCTTTGTTATATTTTGGGCATGCTAAAGCTGAGGCAACAACCCTGGAGGACCTGAAATTGGTTCATGTTGAATTCAAAAAGAATGATCCACAGAGGGTCATAAGTAATCACTTAGCCAGTTGTGGGCTTAAAAGGTTCGAACATGAAAATTCACCCTCGGATGACATTTTCCAAGACACGAGATCTTATTTTGAGGTTTTGGCTCAGATACAAGCCCTGGCACCCGAAGAGAGGGCCGATGTTTTAAAATTTCAAGAACATCGATGGAGTTGTCTTCCCCCAGTATTGCAGGGTGAGAATCCAATAACAGTAGAGGTGCAGCAAAAAGAAGTCGAAGGCTCCAAAGATGCAGCACTGAAACAAGAAAAACACCAGGAGAAGGGAGAGAAAAATGGGAGTCCAAAACCATAAATAAAAAGTCTCGATCCACCGAAAAAGCCGAATCCAGGTGCCACTCCTGGCCAATCAACTAAGAAAATTGGATATCCCATCACCTCCATTACTCCCTTACAGTCAACTAAGGGGAACATAGATGCAGGGTGGATTTTCAATGAAGAATTGAGACCTATAAGGATGGAATAACTTCCACCAAATGAGTTCTTTTTTGATAAAAAGAGAAAAGTTGTGGTAAAAAGAGAATTCTATCAAGAAGAGGGATCAATGGCCAAGAGGTTCAAGGTGTTGACCGATGGGAAATATATGAAGAAGGAAGAATTTTTGACATAAATAGCTGGAACATTAGGGGCATATGCTACGGAAAACCAATTTTCAGTCAGGGTTTTGAAAAATCCACTGAAGCGAAAAAATTGCCTCATCAAAGCCTTAGAAGCTAAACTAGCCACAACAGAAGAAGTTTCTAAAGACCAGGCAAACACAAAAATAGAACAAGCAAGGATGGCCGATAAAAAGGAAATTGAGTTTCTCAAAGCTAAGCTTGAACAAGAAGAACTGGTAGCTCAGACCAGTCAAATATAGGTAGGCCAACAAAGAGACTTGATAGGGTAACTACAGGTTAGATTGGAGTTTGTCGAAAGCCAATTTATAAATATCGAGATATTCCAGTCCCAGGCTATGGAGATTCGGAGCAGGGTTTCTGCAGCCCAATGAAATTTACTTGCCAAGGTAGAGATGATTCGAGACAATTTTCTGCTTATTGATCAAGTATTAGAAAACTTATCTGTCAGAGAGAGAGAAGCTGGAGAAGCTCGGGTCGCATTTCAAGAGGCTGTAATAGCTACAACAAATAGGGAATCAAAAAAAAGTTCTAAGTTTTCCATTTCGAAACAAACCCGAGGTAATATTTTGTTGAAAGAATGGGAACGTAGCATATCAGAAGGAAAATTGCAAGCCAAGAAAGTAAGTAAATCCTGTGAGGAGGCTTTCGGTTCTATAGATGAAAATTTGTTAGGCATTGATAGCAAGAGTAATGCTGAGACACTGAACCAAATGAATATGGTGAAACTCTCACTTGATATAAATGAGAAAGAAGAAAGAGATTCGACTAAAGTCTCACAAGTAACTCTGGCAGACATAGTTCAAATAGATAAATGGATAATTAAACCAAGTTTGCAATTGTGTGCTATCGACACCCTAGACCAACAGATGGAAACAAGGCTACCACAATTAGTCAGAGATTGTTACGTTTTTGAGGCCAATTGTCAAGCATAACCTTCAAGGTTGATATCTCGGCTGGTGAAAAAATGTGTCACTTGTACCGAGCATGCGAGAGGACAGGCTTCTGGTACCAAATAAAGACATAGGATAAAGAAATGAAACGATTGATCTCCTTCTCATTGTAACTGAAAATCCTGGAACGATTGGGATTCCATCATATGTAAATTTGTATAAATATACAATAGAAGGAAGGAATAATGGTTGGACCTTTTTGGGTCAATTGTAATGGAGATCTTTTCTCCCTCGAGAGTTAATATAAAGCAAATCCGAAGATTCTCAATTCCATCACGACTGTGTTATGATTTTGTTTCCTTATATTTCATATTTCATTTCATTTCATATATGTATCTGATGAATGCTTCGCTATAATTTAGTACAACCTCTACTATAGTGAATAAATTTTAGTTTTCTATATTGTTTACCGTTTTTCCTCTGTACTGGCTTTCAGCAGGTATAAGACCAGTGAACATTTTAGATTTCTATATATATTTTATGCTTCATCAGGTTATTTCTTTATCCTTTTTCTTCTTCTATTTATAAGTGAGATTATCCCTTGATAGGAGCCTTACATGATAGATAGCTTAATGCTTTTCTTACACCTCATACACATTTATTAAAATATAACTCAGTTACGGGAAAGGGCCTTTGGTTTGCATCCTGTTTTCACCATCGGAGCTATAACCCTCCTTTATAGGACTGAAATCGAGACAGCGTCTAAAACATTTCTTTAAGATTTTCTTATCATTTTGTTCCTATATGACTGTCCCTATGACAAGACAACCTAATATTGAACCCAGACTATCAGATCAAACACATATTGCCTTGAATATTTTTGGTACTATTCTTAAAATAGCCACTACCTGGGTAGAACTGGAACGTTCGTGGGAAGCGATTGAAAGGGACATAAACATCCAGGAACAATTGGAAGCTAGACAACAACCTAGAAATCAACCCTAGATTCCCTTGCCAAAGGTTGACATTTCTTCTTTCTCTACCCCTTACTCACTTTCAGATGCCTAGACACTATACTTCTAAGCCTTAAGTACAGACTCTAGAACAATAGAAAATATCACCATTCGACTTCAAAAGGAGAAAAAAGAGGAACTAGAAGAAGCTGATCAAAAGATACTCAAACAATTTAAGTTTAAAATTGATAATGTCAAAGTAAAATATGATGGAATTATCTCAAACAAAGAAGTATTGAAGACCAAGCATAGAGGATAGAACATGCCATTTCTTTGAAAAGAATACTAATGATATGGGTGTGTATAATGAAGGAAATCTATTAAAGGTGGAACCATATCAACACCCTCATTACCAAGAAGGTTTTTGAGAAAGACAAGAATATAGATATCAATATTACCAAGGAAAAAAATGGACTAGTCACCAATATTCATAGAATAGTGAATCACAAAACTACTATTCAACAACTATTATCAAATGTTGACAATTACAACAATGATGCATGGAATCAAATGAGATAAAATTATACAATGAAAAGGTGTCAAGGACTTGTTGGATTACTGAGAGGGGGGGTGAATCAGTAATAGTGCAATTATAATAATTTTTAATCAAATAATCCAAGTGTTATATCAATGTAGAGTTATTATCCAATAATAAGCAATAAGAAATGAACAATCACACACATACACAGTACACCAGTGTTTTACGTGGAAAACCAAAGTGGGAGAAAACCACAGAATGCTTTTTCTTATATGTCTTGAAGAATTACATTCATTGGAAGCACCAACGTTCTTTATTTTCCAGCTGAACTGGAAGGAGGTTCCAACCCCCCAGTTTCTCAGGCTACAACCTGAGGGAAGATCCAACTCCCCAATTCTTTGGCTACAACCAGAAGGAGGCTACAACCCCCTATGTTCTCCAACTACAATAGGAAGGTGGCTACAACCACCTTTCCTTGCCCTGTCCAACCACACTGAAGTATAAGTAGAATCATGGAACCACTGACAACCTATCACTGTGAGATATACTACTGTAAAATTGTATCAACCTATACCACTGACCTATATCCAATCTGTACAAATGCCCTGTAATCAATTTGTACATGAACTGAACATGTATATACAAAAATACAATAGGTACACGACCTGTAGTGTTGCATCCCACATATGTATGCGCCCTATTTGTTATGCATCCCGCGTATGTACATGCCCTAACTATTATGCATCCTATGTATGCCTTCTGAAAACTAGGGTTTCCTTTTTCTTGAAAACTTATGACCCTCTGTTACTTCTTTCACATAGATCTATAACCTGTCATTGTATTTAGACTGTAACTGTACCTTGTGCATGCATCCTCATACATAACCATTACTCAAAGAAAATATGTCTCTCTCTAGTCATGTGACACATATGTGTGTGTAATCATGAACAAGTATAATATCCCTAACATGATCTTAGTCATAAAACTCTTTGTGTTATTCATCCTCTCAATACATCAACAAATACAAGATCTCGACCATGTACCATAAAAACCTTTAGTCATATGCCAAGAAATACAATATGTGCCTCAACAAGAAGTATCAATGATAAATATACCAACACTGTATTTTTGTAGATCTGACTTATGCAGAAGATCCCATGTAGCCACTAGTCTTTTTAGGGAGAATCCTCAAATCTCCATTGCCATTCCCCATGGATACATCAAAATCCAACTATTCATAGAAATAAGACATACCTTTTGAACCAATGGATGGATCTAATGTATCTGAGCACTTTAGACCTTCATGGGAGCTTGATCTCAAAATATAGAACCTCTGCATCTTCATATTCTCAAGTTTTGATGCCTTTACCAACATGTACTCACCCTATTCATAGACATATCGCGTACATATACTCACCCTATACACAGCCAGCCCACATATGTATGCACCCTATTCATAGAAAACCCATGTACATGTACTCACCCTCTACACAGACAACCCATATACACCTCAAAAAATAGAGTTTTTTGTATTCGCTATAATTTCGATAATTTCGCTGTCAACCCTTCATGCTACCTCAAACATTCTCCACTTCAGATGTATCCACAAGTATTTACAATAATCTTTGCACAATAAAATAGATATACAATATGTACAAGTGTGTCCTTAATGAGTGAGCTTTGCATCTTATTTATATCTACATGTAGCCTTACACTTTCCTTATTTTACGTCTTCTCCATTTAAAATAATTTCTTTTGCAAGACACTTTGACTCTTGGGGGATTCTATAAGACTCATGAGGGTTCTCCAACTTCATATGGTCATAACTCTCTAACTGTGAGGAGTTATGTGATGTTCCACATACCACTAGAAATGGCATGACAAGCACTATGCATATAGGATAGTTTCACTGAAAAATTCACTTTCCTTCATCTCATTATTCCACAATTAAGCATGTTTTCTCTAACCATACTTATAGGATAACTCAATATGTAAAGCGTCTTCCCATGAGGGCTTTCACCATAAGGGGGCCACTTTGGAGTTCATCCATCTGTACTTCTTATCAACCATGACAAGACAATAATGAGTCATATTTACATTAAACAAACTTGGGTCAATTACCCAAACTTTTGTGCTACCGGGATTTCTTCAAGGGTTGACATCAATGACAACCAACCTTAATCAACAATCTCCCCCTTTGGCATTGATGGAAACACTCTAATGAAATATTGAAATCATATCACTCATGCTCCCCCTGGAACCATTCATATATCCTCTATATCTGATAAATCTGCTCCCCCTGGAACCATGCCTCTGTCCTTTGCATCTGATAAATCTCTCCCCTTTTTCATCAATGGCAAAGGTATCTTTCCATCTAGGGATTCTCCCCCTGACTGAACTATCCTCTTATGGTGTTTCCTCGTGTAAATATAAGACATATAAGATAATCATTCAAAAATCATTCATTTTGGAGTAGAAATAACTCCAAGTCTCTGGAGAAGATATTCAAAGGCTTCCTGTGGAAGTGGTTTTGTAAAGATGTATGCCACTTGTTCTTTTTGTGCCCACATACTCAACTCTGATGTTATTTTTTGCAACCTTCTCCCATAGAAAGTGATACTTGATTGGAATGTGATTCATCTTGGAGTGCATTACGAGATTCTTTGAGATATTGATGGTGTTTGTATTGTCACAATATATTGGAATGGGCTCATCATACTCAACCTGTATATCTGTCAGAGTTTGTTTCATCCAAAGAACCTGTGTACAACATGATGTTGCTGCAATATACTCTGCCTTGGCTATAGATAAATATATTGATGATTGTTTCTTTCCTAGCCATGATACTAAACACTCACCCAAGTAGACCATTTCTCCATTGGTGCTTCATCGTTCATCAATACAACCTTCCCAATCTACATCTGTGTAGGTAATAAGTGATAGATCCTTTCCTTTTGGATACCACAATCCAAACTCTTTTGTTCCCTTGAGATATCTGAAAATCCTCTTCACTGATAATACATGTGATTCCTTTGGTGCTTCTTGAAATCATGCCACCTGTCAAACTGCTTGCATTACATCTAGTCTGGATGTTGCCACATATAGTAGGATGCCAATCATTGACCTATATTGCCTCTGATCTATAGACTTTGAATCATCATCTTTGCTCAACTTGTAGCTGGTTTGCATGGGAGTGATAACTGGTTTGCAATCTTCCATTTCGAACCTTTTTAGCATTTCTCTAATAAACTTGGTTTGAGAAATAAAAATTCCTTGGTTTCTTTGACGTATCTGAAGTCCCAGAAAGAAGGATAGTTCTCCAAGTAACGACATTTCAAATTCATTCTGCATATCTTTTGCAAATTTCTGGCTTAGCCTGTCATCATCACTACCAAAAATAATATCATAAACATAAACTTCAATTAATAAAATATTACCTTGACTTACCTTGATATAGAGGTTGTTGTTTACACTTCCTTTTCTGAACCCTGCCTCCTACAGATACTTATCTAGTATAGAGTACCATGCTCTAGAAGCCTTCTTTAATTAACACACATAATCTGCATTCTCTAAAAACTAAAATCCTTCTGGTTTTTCAATGTAGACTTCTTCTTCAAGTTCCCCATTGAGAAAATATGATTTTACATCCGTCTAATACACTTTAATATTTTTGGAGCATGCATAAGCTAAAAGCAAACAGATTGCTTCCATTCTAGCAATTGGGGAAAATGTCTCTTCAAAGTCGATTCCTTCAACTTGTGCATATCCTTTACATACCAATCCAACTTTGTTCCTTGTAACCTGTCCATCTTCATTCAATTCATTCATGAAGACCCACTTTGTGTCAATCACATTCTTATTCTTTGGTATTGGAACCAGTTCCCAAGTGTCATTTTTCTCTATTTGATCCAATTCTTCATCCATGGATTTTTTCCAAAATTCATCCTTGTTGGCTTCTTCAAAACAGTTTGGTTCAATTGTAGATGAGCGTGCTAGGTGTGTTTGTTCTGGTGAATGGATTTTTCTTCTAGTCTCAACTCCTGCATCTTTGTTTTCGATAATCTATTATGAAGGATGATTCTTTTGTACTCGTTTAAAGGGTGTATTTGGAGGCACTTGTTGAAATAACTCTTCTTCTTCCATTGGATTCTCTTCATCTTCCTCTTCTACTTCTTTTTCATCTTCTGCTTCTTCTTCTAAGGGTTGTTTCATTGATTCATTTTCTTCTTCCTTTGATTCTGGTCTGCATGTTTCATCAATTGTCACGTTGATTCTTTCCACAACTTTGTTCAATATTAGATTGTAACACTTGTATGATTTCCTTGTACTTGAGTAACCAACAAGTACTCCTTTGTCCACACGAGAGTCAAACTTTCCCATTCTTCCATCTTCTCTTTTGATATAGAATTTTCTTCCAAAAACTCTAAAGTGCTTCACATTTGCTGGTCTTCCTTTCCATAGCTCGTAAGGAGTTTTGTCAGTGTTGTTTCTGAGCATTACTTTGTTTTGAATGTGAATTGTTGTATGCACTTCCTGTGTCCAAAAAATATCTGTCAATTTTTAATCCATTAGCATTGTTCGAGCCATTTCCTGTACCATCATGTTATTTCTTTCAACAATTCCATTATATTGAGGTGTCCTAGCAACGGAGAATTTTCTTTTTATTCCATGATTGCTGCAGTAGTCCATAAATTCCTTTGAGGTGAAATATCCTCCATTATCATATCTCAAGCATTTGATTTTTGAATCCAATTTATTTTCAACCATTTCCTTGTAGATCTTGAATTTTTCAAAAGCTTATGACTTATTCTTGAGAAAGCATATTGCAGTCATTCTTGTATAATC